>PPHD01015651.1:0-15977 GCA_002909625.1 Bambusicola thoracicus
GTAAAAATATTTGTGAGCCAATGATCTGAATGGAAAGTAAGCTAGGTGTGCTGAAAAAATGTAAAAATACTTTTTTTTTCCACCTTAACACTTTTCCACCCACTTCAACATAAATTAGCTAAAATTGCAAATAAGCATGCATTTCCAAATTAGATAATAATAATAATAGTAGTTAACAATAAAAACGTGAAGCAAGCTACTCCGGGAACTTAACATGCTCTCAAGATGTTTTTCAGTCAGGAGACTAATGGGAACTAATCTCTTTAACTTGGCATTCTGTTCCAAAAATAGCATTGTCTAGTGGAATAATTATAATATGTCACTAACACTATTTGACATCATGAGTACCAGGAGGTCCCAGCTCTCTTCTGAGGTCCCGGTGCCTCTAGTATCTACAGCTACCAGTTGGTGATACCTATTATTAGGTACTGTTCTGGCTGTAACAAGCAGAATAAGCGCACAGCTGCTTAATAAAAGCTGTTTCCAAAACAGGAGATAGATGGCAAATGAATGAGCTAAGGGGAAATACTTGTAACTTCCTGCAAGGAGCATTCTGGCCATTATTCTAGGTTGTATGGGAGTAGTTCAGACACAGCAGCTGGTTTATGAGCGTGCAATATGGTAAAAGAACACAGGTCTTCTGGGCCCTTCTTGTGTGCACAGCCTTTGGGAATCAGTAAGTGCTTGTAGTATGGGCAACATCAGAAAGAAGATACCAGAGCTAGAGCCCAGGGAAGAGAGTTGCAGATTTTTCAAGTTGTACTATAGCAAAATCTTAATATTTTGAAATTGTCCTGGATTCCTATAGAAGAAAATACTTCCTCTTGCCACTACAGAGCATGGGAAGTGCCAAAATTATGCCACTTAACAGTTTTAAGGGATCTGGGAATTACCAGCCAGGCAGTAATTACTATGTGAACAGAAACAAACAATGCCTGTGTGAACAAATGGTGTAATTCTTTAATCCAAAGACTGACTGGACTTACTGTTTATAGGGGAGGCTGTGCAGATCCCACAGTCTCTGTCTTTGCCATAATGAAGTCAGAGGTGCAGTATTATACTTTTGTTTTACTTTTCATTTCACCAACGGAATCTTTGGCTTTGCTGACAATTCAGGTCAAACAAGAATCAAACACATAAGATATAAAAAATATTGAATTAAAGAGCCAACAGCCATGGAGCAAAAGGTGCATTGTGTCCTTAGCCTGGGGCTCTGGGCTCAATGAACTTTAATTTGTCAATAGTTCATCAGTGCTATGAAGGACAGTCAGTAATAAAAGAGAACAAAAATAACAGTCTTGCTGCTTTATGGACAAATCAACCTAACCAATCCAACACCTTGAATGAGGGGAGACTGACATGCAAACCACGGTCTACACATCTTTCCCCTTCAGGCATGCTGAGGTGATGGCAAGATCAAAGAGGCTTTTGAAATGCCAAGTTCTGAGAAAGGAAATTGGGAAATATAACTCCAGAGTTAGCTGGGGAGGGGGCAGGGATGAGGGTCATGTTAGAAGGTGTTAACCACTGTAGAAAGAGAGACTCTTATCCCAGATGGTGCAGACATTTCACTGTTGAAATATAACTGTGACCAGCCTATCTTATAAGGTAATGAAATCTGTCACAACTTGAACATCAAAAGTGGTCACAGGCTGTAAAGGAATGGTGTTTGCGGGAGCAGTAGGGACGAGAAATGTCAGACACTCAAGGCTGTGTCTTTGAGACGCTGTAGTCAAGAGGATCAGAAAGGAGAGGAAGGAAGAGATTGTCTTGCTGACAGCTGCCCGAGGATAGGAGCGGAGGACAAGTAAGATATTGCTTCCTTTGTAATGAATCCAAGATGTACCTCCCTGGCCTGACATTTGCTGAGTAAACTGAGTTAGTTATTCAGACAAGTCTTTTTGGTCCACTCCAGCTTTCCTATACATTCTTAGTACATTCTGTTTTAATTAGACCAGTTGAGTCTTTGATTGTTTGCAAATTTCATGCAGACTTTTCCTAAGCGGTGCTTCTAAGAAAGAGGAGCTACAGGAAGATGCCTGGAGCCTGTCATAGCTGGGATGTTTGGTCAAAGGGACACGGACTGTGGAGACCTTTCTCACAAGAGATGGCACCTGCAGAACTGAAGTCTGGCAAACACTTAGGAAACACCTGGATGATCAGCTGTTTTTCCACTTCTTCGTCTTCTAATTTTTTATAAGATTTGAGCATAATGGAAGCCAAATCAGAAAGAGGGATGTCTATCAGCTTTCATGAAAGCCAGTACAACTAAGTAGGAATAATTTGTGCCAAGCCTGTATTTATGCTGGAAAGTACTGAACACACACAATAGTGGTAAGAAAATGGAGGGAGGGAGACTGGAAAATGCAAGTAACAGTACAAAGCCAAAGCCAGCAGAGCGCAGCATCACACTAGATGGACAGTGTGTGGACGCAATGGTGGTGAACTATATTCTCTCTGATTAAATAGTAGGTGCAAACAAGCAAATCTCCCAGGAAAAGAATACTTTTCCATGTATGCGTTTTGAATAATACTTAGATACTCCTAAGCGATAAACTATTTTTCAACATCAATGTTTTGAGCACAGAAAGTAGGAAAAAGAATCTGGGATTTACTGAGCAAGGGAAAGGGAAGTGGAAGTAAGAGCCTGGAAGATCCAAGCCAGATGTAGTAGGTTGACTGGTAGCCTGGTGATAAGAAATCAAATGAACTATTGATATTGAAATCAAATGAACTCTCAGGACAGAAAATGAAATAAGCGGAAGTACAAACTAAGAGAATGGGATTAGTACCTGGAGCCAGATGCAGGGCAGGGAACAGAGCGGGGGAGAAAAGAAACATGCTGGAAGAGATGATGCAGGAGGGATCTAACAAGGAAGGATCAAGGAAAAAGTGTGCTGTTAACCAGTAAAGACCATTTCTCTACAGGCCTTAGGATGTGTATGTGACACTGTGCTGCTTCCTGCAAGTCTCTGTGAAACCCTATGTCTGACCTCCTACTATATTGCACTACAAAGGCGGAAAACATGCCATTGCTGTCATTTTAGTAGAAAACAGCAGGAAGAAGTCTACACTATGGATTTAGTGGTTCTAAACCAACTGTCCTGCCATAGGGATAATAGTATGTTGCCTCATGATAGAACTTCTGACTTTGTTTTGTTTTAAGTTACTTTTTAAAAGCCCTACAAAATTACAGGCAATTATTTTTAAGGTCTCTCTCTCTCTCTCTCTCTTTTTTTTTTTTTTTTTTTTTTTTTTAAGTATCTGAATCAAATATATGTAAATCAGCAGGATTTAGGATTGCTTTTACCCAGTCCTGTGTATTAATGATAGCTACCTACTATTTCTTCACTTGAATTGTTTCATTCTCTCTATGGAAAAAAGTAATGTTTTAGGAGTGATCAGCTTTATACAATGACGGAAAGTGTTTTCTCATTTGTTTCCTCCTTCAGATCTCATTTAGTGCGGAATTATAAATTATATAGAGGCACAACGCATGGGTTTATTGTGGTTTAAGCTACTGGTCAAACTCTGAATAACAGTCCACCTTTGCACCTCTGTAGGTTCACTATGATGTTTGGGAATTTACTTCTGAATCACTTGCTAGTCACTGCTCACTTTTGTTTTCTAAATGGTGATCGTATTGTCTTCATACTTGATTGGAGGAACTATGGTCTGCAATGTGTAGGACTACTAAAGGCTAAAACTGAAGTACCGTGTTTGAGAAAAGAACAACGCCTACCCAAGTACTCAAGATGCTGAGAATGGGGAAGGTGACACTTCTAATCTTAACTTCCATATGTCATAAATCACTGATTTATAAAACAGTGATGAGATCATACTTTTCCTTGAAGTGGTATTCTAGAAATTAAATAATATTCTGGTAATACTCAAATACAGTAGAGAGAGTTCCATAGTCCGTCATGCACAGTACATGGATCAGGAGTCCAAAAGTGAAGCATACTTTATGATCTTGTAATTAAAACTCTATTGTAAAACATAAGCATAAAAAAACAACTTAGCATTGCATGACCAATGTTGGCTTTGACTTATTCTTTCGTTTAGGTATATCTTACATCTATCCTCTTCATCTTAACTTTATATTTCACTATGTTGCGCGTTACGTGCTTACAAGATTGTGTATATATTTATATCCTGTGTAGATATGGAATTTATTTGGCTTAATATCAGTCATCTAGACTTGCTCCAATCAGAAGATATTTTATTCCACAGTAGGTGCCTTTGAGAATCAGGATGCCTCTCTTCACACTGACTACTGTGAGGTCTAATACTGGTAGCTGTTTCATCACGGGGAATATTTTTAAGAACTGGACATTATGCATCACAGCTTAAAAAAATATGATGATGTTTCACATTAGCAGCAACATCCAACATACTTTATTAATGGTAGGTGCAAAATACACAGCTGCCTAGGTTAACAGGTCAGGCAAGGGGAGACCAAACTAATCAAAAAACTAAATTTCCAGACTGTAATTTCTCTACAAATAATAATTGCAAAAGTAAAATCCAACTTTGATCTTCTGTTTTGCTTTAGATTAATACCTTATCTTATACAGATCCTTGGATTCCACATGTATTGTTTCGGATTGGAGTGCCCAAACGTAGAAAGTTGCTCATTATGGCCTAACAAGCAATGGACGTTTGCCAAATTGGGAAAAACAGCTAGAGATCAGCCAGAAGTCTCAGTGATGAAGATGATGATGGAAGAAATGGGGAGAAAGTAAGTGGTTATATGACCACCTTAGATGTAACTGTGCATGCACAGAGGGATGTTAGCATATATTAATGAGTTCTTGGGAAATAACGAATATGTATGAAAATGCACTGCATATGTAAGTCTTAACTGTTTAAAGTAGAACTTGAACTCTGAGAGCACGCACTTGGTCTGTCAAATGTCCCAATACATATTGTAAGTAATAAAGGAATGTCACTTTCTAACACCACATTGGAGTCAGAGTTTTCTTCCTGGATTTTGAATGACAGTTTTCAGGACGCTGACCATTTTCTGAAGCCCTCTGAGACAGCGCATTGTTTTTGGGGTCTCCCTCTTGGGTAAGAAGTGGCTGACCTTCATTTAGAGTCCTACAGACATACAGCTGGATGGATAACAAGGAAAAGCTCATTTCCACATTAAGACCAAGGAGAGAAGTCCTCTTATTGCTTAACACATCTAAGTCGGGGAATACCAAGAAACACTGTTCCTAGCAGCTCACTCAGCTGATTGCTCAGACAAGCCAGCCCTGTAAGCCACGAGAAGGTCCACCCACACGGGTGCATACCTAGCCAGCTGCCAGCGTCTCTGATGGCTCTTAGCCACCTCAAAGGCAGTACCTGAAAAGAGGGTTCATTGGCCTCTGTGCACTGAGTCCCTCTAAAACCAGTGTGGCCAAGTGGCTCCTTCTTTGCTCTCCTTATCCTTATTTGGGATATCGCAAAAACAAATGTGTTTCAGTGTCTGGTGTGAGCTAATGAGGCCCCATGACAGAGATGATATGGAATAAATAGCATGGCAAAATAGGTACATTTTTTACTGCAAAAGTTCCAGGAATTACTTCTGGTAACATTCCATATTCATCGTACTTTGTTCTGTGCTAGCTTCCACAGTAAGAAAGACCAAGAGCTAATTGCCCATACAACTCTATTGAGTGACCTCAAGGAATAACACAAAACAATCCACTTCCTAGAAAGAAACTGCCACAGTGGAGAGAGCATATCCACACTCTGGAGCTACTGCTGGCTGTCTAAGTTCACCTCTTCCCGGCCAAGGTTTGCAACGTTTGTTACCAATCTGTATAACCTATGTGAGATCTAGCCCCCTGTGAGAGCTCTGGAAGTGATCAGGGGAGCTGTGGAAGAGCCGTACTAAGATATTTCACGTGCTGAATATGAAGATCAGTCTCCAGTATCACAGGGTGCACCGCTGACTCACACCAGTGCGTGACTTACCTGTTTCAGAGGAGCAGAAGTGCAGAAAGAAAGGATTCAACTAAGTGATGGACACACTTTTTCCCCCTACTCACAGAATTTTCTCTGCACTCACTTTCCAGTGTCTCCATTGTCTTCTCTAGCTCCAGTTCCAACAGTCTCAGGTGCACTTCTGTGCAGTTTCACAGTGTTGTGCTTGTCCTTAAATCAGTGGTAGGTTGGAGAGCCTGCGATAGAAGTAGATGGTATCTAGTGGGCATCCTGTTTAGTAACAGGATATTCCTGCTCTGGACATCCAGATGTGGTTCTGGAGTAGACATTTTCAGCACAAGGTTGATCCCACATCTGTTCCTTGTCTTATTTAATGCCCAAGGTGTTTTCCAAGATAAAAGCATTGTTATCAAAGAGTCTTTCCCAGAGTAAGAGGATGCCTATTTATGTTTCTTATCACCTTGTAAATGAAGGTTACATGAGGTGAGATTCTTGCAGAATCAGGGTGGGAAAGCTGAAAAGGGCACATTGTGGATGTCCACGGCCAGCAGTGTGGGCCCCCCCACCCTGATACACAGGGTGCTGTGCCTTGGATCATCCCAGGCCGTTTCCAACACACTCTCCCTTACCAGACTAAAGAATTCCTGTTCCAGAAGTGAAAGAGGTCCATGGAATTTAAGGCTGTGCTATGCTGTACAAGTCAAAAACAATATTGTTTGTGCAAGTACATTCTGCTTCCTTTTGAACTTTTTGCAATGCCCTCATGTTTGCGCAGAGCTGAGGAGGGCAGGACCAGAACTTGTTTAGAAATGGTGTGGCTATGAACTATGATTGACAAGGAAAGAAGATAAGGCATCAACAAGCTAAAAGGTGGTATGTACACACATGTATGCAAGCCTGACCATTCAGAAAGAAAGTGACTGGCCGGGGCTGTCTTTGTTATCAACGCGGCTGACTTCCTGGCAGTTTGTGGGTATTTGACAATGCTGGTGTAGCTATTTGGGCTAGCAGTTTCAGAGCAGGGCTGCTGGATCAGGATGAAGGGGCATGGCTGACTCCAGAAGAGGGGTTTGCTTTCTACCTGTGATGAGCGGTTTAAATTCTCATACAGTCAGTGGAGATCTAGTCACTGTAGGGAGTAATGCGTCCTAAGGAGCAGCCCAGCAGAGCAGTCATGGCAGGTGGCACTCAGTTGCCCAAGGACATCCAAGCCAGATGCATGAGGCTGGCAGGTAGGACAAAAGACTTGCAAGAAATCATCTTTTCTAGAGGGACACCTGGAGACTACCAGCCAGCACTTTAGTTTAGGTAATGAATCACACACAGCTCACGTGTCTGCTCTGGAGTGACTGAGTCATTCTCCAAGATCCACTGACTGTCCCAATCAAATTTCCACCGGCTGCAATGAAAGTTTAGCCAAACTAGAGCACATGTAGGCATCTGTGTGTGGTGTATGTGCCTTGGCTTCAAACTGGATCCCAGCCAGGCTGCTTTCATGAGGTAGTGGAGGGGGACATGAAAAGAAGGAGAGGAAGTGTCACCCAAGATTTTGCTGCTGGGGATTTCCCAGGGACGGGATAGGTACTGCACAGCACAGTCATCCAAGGAAATGAGAAGATACCACAGCTATTTTAATTCAAGACATGTATGGGAGCACAGGGGCAGTGGATCATAGTCACCGTAGAAGAAAACACAGGTTCATTTACTTTCCAGCCATCTGAGGAAACAAACAGACCAAATGAGTTCAGATTCCATCCTGCGGACTTTGGGTACCCAGGAAACCTCAGCGTGACATCAGCCAGCAGCAGGGAGACAGTGCCTCACACAGCCGCTGTAGTGCTGCGGAAACTGACGCTTCTCCGTGTGGTGGGGACACTCCTGTTCTTAAGGGAAAAATCCACCAGTCAGTCACTGCTTACAGTGTGAGATTGTCCAAACGATGCAGGGAACCATAGGGAAAGATAACATTATCCAGCAGATTTGGTCATCTTCTACTGTGTTGTGGATACGCAATTTAAAGGGACAGGTGGGGGGCACCGGCCTCTGATTTACCCAAACGGTGATTACCCCACACAGCTCCCTACAAGCTGTTCATTTAAGGCATCCATGTCATTTTTTCTGTCAGCAAACGTATGCCAAGCCACAGCCGTAAGCTCAGTGTTTCACCACAGAAATAGTCACAGAAAGCAATTGGTGAGCCTACACTGAAAACACGAAAGCTGTAATTAAGTCAACTCTTAAAGTCATTCTCAGGCTGAAACAACACTCTTTATTTTAAGCATCACTGGGGAGAGAGGAGGGGAAAGGCTGGGTGGAACCCTGGTAACAAGCACTTCCATCTAAGCTGGAGAAACTCCTTTCGGCGCACTAAACATTCACCAAGGCTTCCTGGGAGCGCTGGAGTTTGTCCTCTCGCCGCCACCTGATTTCTCCTCCGCTCTCAGCCCCCGCCACCCGCACGTCCATCCCCGCGGAGCCACGCGGAGCCGCTCGAGCCCCTCCTCCGCCCGGCGGCGCGGAGCGGCGCGGAGCCCGCGGTATGGCGCACGGCTCGGCCGCGCTCTGCCTGTGGCTGTGGCTGAGCGCGGCGGCGGGGCTGCGGCTCACACTGCTGCACACCAACGACGTCCACGCGCATGTGGAGGCGCGGGGCTGCGCGGAGGGGCCGCGGGGCTGCTTCGGTGGCGTGGCGCGGCGGGCGGCGCGGGTGGCGGCGGAACGAGCGGCGCAGCGCAACGTGCTTCTCCTGGACGCCGGGGACCAGTACCAGGGAACCGTGTGGTTCTCCCGCTTCAAGGGTCAGGAGGCCGTGCACTTCATGAACCTCCTGCGCTACGATGCCATGGTAAAGAAGAGCGGTGCGGGGCTTCCCTTCCTCCCCGGGGGGCCGGGTGTGTGCCTGCCTTGCTCGTTTCTGCGGAGTGTTGCAGCGGAGGGGCTGCGTATCTCGGGGGGACGAGGGATAGCAAGGGAAGTGCTGAGCTGGGTGAAGGGCATCCCGCTGGGTAAAGGCGTCAGCTGGCAGCCACGGAGCGGAGCGTGTGCCGAGGCTGCGGAGATGGGATGCGGCTAAAGAGCCGCTGTCGGCAGAGGCTTGGGGCGAGTGGGCTGGAGGGGCTCTGGTGGAGAGGGGCTCGATGGAATCGACAGGAAACGCCGAGACCGGCTTGACGGGTCGAGGAGTGCACGCCCGAGGGGTTAACTTGGCCATGCGTGCTGGGGGCTGGCAGCCCGGCTGTGTCTGGTCCGGCGGGCAGGGTCGAAGGGCACGCAGTGACAGCACTGCTTCAGAGAGTTTGGATTTGGGGTGTTAGTCGGAACACCCACGTTCGTGTCCAGTTCTGCCAGTCCCGGGGTTGTGAAGGGACGTAAGGGTCCGCTGTGAAGTGGCTCCGGCTGCGGCAGGCTGCAGGTAGCATGGGGACCGTCACCACACCTGAGGGAGCCGGCACTGCGCCTCCACTCTGCTTCCTCTGAGCGCCGCCGGGAAGGCTGAGGATTTGGGATGAGGCTGGGGGGATATGGTCACCCTCTGTTCTTACACCTCTCAGAATGATAAATAATTACTGTGATTTATTCTGCTTGTATACAACACCAGAAGGCAGGAGAGGGATGGAAATTACGTTTCGGAGTGTTACTTGATCACAGCTGACAGCTTGGGAGGAAAATCTTGCTCTGAGCAAATCATGTCCTCTTGCTTTCTGTAGAACGCGGAGTGTGTTTTCCTTTCCTAGCTTCAGAAGGGGAAGCGTTGTCCCACGCATTCGCCTGCCACACCTCATGCCACACAGGCAGTGCTGTGAAGGATGCTGCTCATTGTTGTCTTGGCCTCCTGAACTGTTTAATCTTAAAACTAACATTGCCACGGGGTTTCCGCCCAATGATAATGGGGAAGAATGTGTGCCTGCAGAACTGGGAAAGGCTTCGGGGTTCTGGAGCACAGGAAGATGATACTTAAGATGTTTTTTTCCTCCTTCCTTCCCAAATCTTGCTCCTGCCAGGCCTTTCTCGCCCTTGGTGGTTGCTGGTTTGACTGGTCCACGGACAAGCCTGGAGTTCTCTCAGTCCTGGTTGTATCAGAAGAAGTTCCTTCAGGCAAAATCAGCAATATTGAACTAGTTCCCAGGGTTAGGAAGATGTGATGTAGGAAGCATCGTCAGTTCAGCTAGGACACCTCATTAGCTTTTTCATCCTAATAAAATAAAAGTAAAAAAAATCTGAACCACACTGGATATCCAGAGGCTTGTACTGAATGCTAATGCCTTAGGTGAAGTAGTCAGCCACTTGCACAGGGAGTGAGGTAAGGGCCATGCTGCAGGAAGGTGAGGCAGTGCTTCAGTAAGTAGAATTTGAGAAGTCACAGCCTTGGCAGAAGGGGTGGAGCTTACTAAAATGGTTGAAAACTGAGACACCAAAGTAGGATTGCAAACAGGATGAAGGGAACATGAGTCACAGAAATCATTACAGGATGAGGGCAGGAGAGCCAAGGGAGTTTTCGGGGCAGCTTGGCAGCATTATCAGGTTTGTTCCACAAGTGAGACAAACTTGGTGGTTTTTTTTAGATTTCTCATTTTCTCATTTGTGCCCACTATCACTTCAAGCCTATTTTCTCCTGTTTAGCTAGGTACTGTGTTCCAAATCCTCTTGCCACTAGGTTTCCTTTTTGGTGTGATTAACTCTGAAATCCACATGAAGTACCACAAAGGCAGGAACTGGAGGGGTGAGAGAAGCATTCTAGTTTTACTTTTAAGTTGCATCCATATGTTAATTTGAATCCTGATTTTTGAAATCTTTTCAGCTTTGATTCTTGTGAAAAGGGGGATTATATGACCACATGCTGTATGCCTGCATCTTTCTGTTTATTCCCCATTGTCATAGAATCATAGACTTGTTTGAGTTGGAAGAGACCTTTAAAGGCCATCTAGTCCAACTCTCCTGCAAGGACAGGGACATCTACAGCTAGATCAGGTTCCTCTGAGTCTGGTCCTGCCTTGAATGTCTCCACGGATGGAGACATTCCACCACACCTCTCTGCAACCTGTTTTAGTGCTTCACTATCCCTATTTTTAACAAATCCTTTCCTTACAGCCAGTCTAAATCTCCCCTCTTTTGGTTTTAAACCACTTCCTCTTGTCCTATCACAACAGACGCTGCTTAATAGTATGTCCTCTTTTTTCTTGCAGCCCCCTTTAGATACAGCAGCTATCAGAGCTCTGTGGAGCCTTCTACAGGCTGAACAACCCCAGCACTCTCAGCCTGTCCTCATAGAGGAGGTGCTCCATCCCTTGAATCATTTTTTATATTAATCAGTGTATTCAGATTTGTTGAAGAGTTATTCTCTAAGATTAAAAAGTCGTAGGAGCTCTGTGCATTATAGTGGTTGGGTAGAGTAAAGGAACCCCAAATGAGCAGCACATCCTTCTCCCCAGAGGAAAAGCCACATCAAAAATAAGACTGTATTATTAGACACCAGTGACTTCTCATGAACAAGAGACTTTATAACTGCCCACATCATGGGAAAAGTTTTGATCAAAGCTTTTATCCTAATGGACGTGAAATAATCCAAATGTGAGCTATGAAGCCAAGAGAAACAAGGTTTCATAAGTAGGTTTTTTTGTTCTTGTTGGGTGGGGTTTTTTTTGTTTTGCTTTGTTTTGTTTTTTGGTTCATGTGCTCATGGCTGTTATACACAATTCCAATTCTTATTTCATTTGCAACCGGTTGTTTTGGGGTATAGTTTTATATTAAGAATGAATAAAAGGTGCATGCATCAGCCAAAAGGAAATGGCTTGCTACCGTTTTGAGATGTTCCATCAATCTGTCACTGTTCTTTCAGGACATCAGTTGACATCAAAATGAGTTTCCGTAGATTCCATAGATTTGATAATTTTTTTATTTTTATTTTTATTTCTTATTACCTATTTATTTTTTTATTATCACAGGTTAGGTTGCAGTCAGTATTTGGTTATAAATGGTACACAGCCAGAAGACATTGCATTTTCTGAAGTCAGGATTTTCTACAAGATTGTTCTCGGTTCTGCTTGAAAAATGCAGAAGCAGCAGCACAAGAACCATTTGCCTCCTTCCCTGAGGTGGTAGCACTGTTCTCACTAGCATCAGCAGGAGCAGTTGGTTGCAAATGCAAGATATGTAAGATCTTGCTGATGTCCTGATTTTTCCTCAGTGGTGCAGGTACCCACTACACCAGCAACTCCCTGTCTGTGGGGCCAGAGGGGCCAGTAGTCTTGTCTCCCCCAGAAGAAAGACATGACCAATTAATTGCTCAAATGCTTACCTCCCAAGCTTGCTGTGGCTTCAGGATCCTCCTTTATATAGTCTGTTTGGAGAATAAAAACAGGAACAAAGATGTGTATTTGTAGAGCAGGGAGGTATATAAGCCTTTTTAGACGATGAATACAGATTTTCCTATTTAACCTTCAGGACAAAATCATGAGCACCTTTTTGCTTAGAAGAGCTGGCTAGCTGAATTCAGCACCCCTGTCATACTCTGCTCAGTTGCCACCTGGCATCTTCTTACAGGTGCCAACTTGTGCTCTCACTGCCTTTCCATAGATGCATCCTTTTCTTTCCTAACACCTCAGGGTGATACAAGGTTCTTGTGTGTGCTGAGCTTCTGCATAGCTGCCCTCTGTGGAGATTTTCTGGCTGGCACTAACCTTGGAGGCCCAGGTTTGTGGCCTCAAGAATTATTGCTAAATATCAATAAATATATTTTTAAAACAGCGATCCAAGCATGAGCTCTTAAAATACGTTTCATTTAAAGATAACATATGTTGTGATTGGCTTGTGACATTTTTTCAGTATTTTTTTTTCCTTACACAAAACAGCATGTTTTACTTGCTGGTTATTGTTAATCCCTTCATAGTTAGAGGATGTAGAACTACTGGGTTCCAATCTGAATTATGAATTCTAATTATGAATACAAGCACTTGCTTAGATTTTAGATTCCCACTTTCACATCTGTACTGATAGAAGAACATCTGCAAAGCAGAAACCTAAACCATAAAAAGTAACATTTCTGTGTTTGTGGGAAACAGAAATGTGATGGTTTAGACAAGAAATGGTATTCTTCCCTAGAACACGGACTTGGTTTTCTCACACATACCTTGTAAGTCATTTATAAGAGTATCTGTACAGAATTGGAGGAAGTACCTTATTTCTTCTTCTGCTTTTCGCAGGCTTTGGGCAACCATGAGTTTGATGAAGGTGTGCGTGGATTATTGAATCCTCTACTTAGAAATGCTAGTTTTGCAATCTTGAGTGCCAACATTAAGGGAAAAACCCCATTAGGAAATCAAATGATGAAATACGTTCATCCTTATAAAATACTACATATCGACTCAGAAAAAATTGGCATCGTTGGCTACACTACACAGGAAACTTCCTTTCTTTCACAGCCAGGTATGTTTTCTTTAATATGTCTATACCCTTTATTGCTGTTTTATTGCTAATCTACTTGTCTGAACCCAAAGATGATGAATGTTTTCAATTGGAAAGTCTGTTGTTTCGTTGGTATATCCCCGTATGATAGAACTTTTTAACTTCCTCATTTTTAAACTGGTGAATGTTTGTTAATTGTCTTGCATCACTGAATATCTAAGAATAATAGGAAGGCCAGTGAGGTTGTGGGAAAACAGGGGCGGTGGTTTGGGAAGTTTTATTGGCACTTGTTTTATATATATATATATATATATTCATATTGCTATTTATCCATTTAAGTAAGTATTAAGTCATGAATACAACTTGTCTCTAGACTGACGCGTGTTCAGACAAATACATCGTTCTGTGTTGAAATTTTACTCACGGATGCCTCCATGCTTTAGCACCAGTAAAAGCAAGGAGAGCTTCTGTATTTTTAAAGCAGAAGTTGCCCAAGATGTTTTTGGCCTTTCAGATATTTCCAGAAATTAGACTAAAGAAGGAACACGCATTCAGCTTTTACCACAATTGCTTCATTCATGAGTAAAATTAGAGTTGTTGAGGAAGAGACTTTTCAATTTCTGACTATTTATTCCAACACTTTAGGGGTTTTGTTTTCATTTTCATTTTAGTAAAAAGAAATGGAAATGAATAAATATAAATAAAATAGAATGGAAACATCTGAATCAGCCATAGAAGATCTGAGTCACTGCCTGCTCACTGTTCAGTCCCATTCTAAGAAAATCCAACTTTCTTTCCTGGATTTTTGTAGGTTCTAAAAGGAACTGAGATGCTCTAAGCATCGATGTAATACATTTTTTCTGCACTGAAAAAAAAGATTTCATTTTATTACACCTCTTTCCATTGGACAGTAATAAAGCTAAAGCAGTAATGCATATTTTTCCTGAGAAAGGGAATATTCACGTATTACGATGTAAAACTGTTCCTTCTGTGCCAATTAATTCTCACACTGTTTATTTAAACTATCAAGGAGCGGATGTAGACTTCTGTATCTGACTCCTATTTTTCAATACTGTTTTGGGAGCTCTGTCTGTTTTTTTCCCAAATGAAAAGGAAAATGGATCTGTATTTGGTGTAAGTAGGCAACGGAATTTCACCAGTGCATGAGAGTGTATCAGTATCATCTGACATCATGCTGAGAACTCTTCATACAGCCAATTTTGTCCAATATTGTTCTTCTTTAACAGTTAATAAAGTAGATATCTGCTCTTTTTCCAAATAGCAGTGTTGGTGTAGGGATGTAACCAGGCTGATTTCCTTTCAAATAACTCTACTAGAGGAAAATCCAGATGATGTTGGACTGATTCTCTGCAGCATTTAAATGCATCTCCAGCAACATAAAAATACTGTATTGAATGTCTCAATATGCTGAGACATTTTATCAGCAACCACGACTAGGAAAGACAATATTAGAAGGGAAAGCTTGTTAGCTCTGTATAAGCAGCTACAGAAGCACTAAGCTAAGTATATACCACAATGTAAGTGAACAGCAGGGCAAAATCTAACAGCTACCATTTATAGCGATCACGGTTTTTATAGCTTTCTGCTTTGCCTTTTCAGTGAGTGCAGGAACATTCGGAGGCTTTGAAAACTGTGAGTTCAAAATATGTTTGTGTATCTCAGTGACTAGAACCTAGGACCCAGCAGTTCTTCAGGCTGATAAAACTGTGGCAGGGGAGGGTCAGTGGCAAAATAGGTATCAACCTAATTCCTTAGCGCCATGAATAACATAAGGAGTGCATTTTAAACTCATTCCCTTGCTGATCTCTACATGCTTCTCTCAGATAGTGCAGTTTGCCCAGACTGAGCTGTAATTGCTTTGGCATGCTGTACACTCTTAGGACATTTTCAGGACTTCATAATAGGAAGCTTGAAAATGCTGAAATGTGAATTCCTACACAACTATGTTCCACTGATTATTTTTTTTTAATTATTATTTGAAAGTATAGTTTCTTCCATCTTTAAACCTCAATAACAAAACACAGTTACTAAACTACAGCTTGTACTTTTCATAGTGTACAAAAGCTAACATACTAAAACAGACTAAAATTAAGAAGTCCTTAAACCTCAGTGTTGCCATTGTGAAGGAACAATTAATCTCTCCTGAAGGTACTGTTGATTTTACTGTTGGGAAACCATAGGGATGGGGAGCACTCAGTGCAATTTATAGATTAGAGCCAATTGGCAGTTTTTCTAAAGTTTCTCTCAGAGTGGCTGCATACAGCTGTCTCAGCTGAACGCCCAGCCACATGTCCTGCATGAGTTGTTCATACACTGACAGACTAGAGTCTGATAATCTCAAGGTCAACTTTCTTGTATATGATGCTACCAACTCACTTAGTGTCTGACTTGTTCTAGATGTTCTTTATGTTGTGAACTCTCCAAATAATTAATGTCTTTATCTGTCCCGAGAAGTGCCACATACCTGCTATATACCCGTTTGTAGTTGTTAAATAATACATCTACTTTTGTCCACTGTCTTTTCATATAAGGTACAAACCCAAAGTAGCTTACTCAAAAAACCCTAACGGCAGAAAAATATTTACTAAAAATGTCAAGTTGGCCAGTTTTCTAAAATG
>PPHD01015652.1:0-15977 GCA_002909625.1 Bambusicola thoracicus
TATAGAAAAAAGCTTTCAAGATTAGAAACGTTTTACACTGTCATTTCAGTTTTGTAAATGGCAGATTTATTAGACATGACTGTTAATCTGCAAATTATTTCTTTCTTATCTTCCTCAGAAGTAATTGAGAGTTATCTGCATTGTATTCAAAATCTGCTGAGAATAGTACTGTGGAAATGCATATCTGCCGCCAATTAATTAAATACAGTAGGTTTGAAGGATCCATTGTACACTCACTTTTATCACAGTACCTTCTGCAATGTGAGTCTAAAAGGAGCAGATGCCACCCTTTCATATAAGAGTATTTTGAACTATAAAGTATGCCATACTGCCAAAAACTATTGTTGTGACTGCAGCAACGTTCTGTGTGATATACCTTTCTACAGTTTCCAGTGACACAGAGGTTTTATTGCTGTATGTTACAAATAGGTATGTTATGTCACTACTCAAGAGTGTCTGCATTTCAGAAGACACAAAATGACCTCTGTGTGCACCGTGGACTTGGTCAGATTTATTCTAGGACTGACTGGAGGAAAGGTTCGTGTGGGAGAGATCCTATAAATGGCTATAATACAGGGAAAGATAAAGAGAGTTGTGAAGAACCTGCAAGTGTAACAAATGAGGATTCTAATTGGAAAATAAATTTTTATCAGATCAATAGATGGAAAAAGCTTTCTTGCAGATGCTGGTTGGGCATGAAATGACCAAACATTGCCCTCATGCAGCCCATCAGTATCACCTTTAAAATAATGATTTTGCAGTAAGAGTTGGGGTAAGATAATATTTCAGCTTCTTGAGTGTTCAGTTTGTATAGCTGCTCGTTTTGCTGTGGTTAAATTAAAAGAGATTTTGGGGAAGAGCTGTGCTACATGATAAAGACAGTAGAGAGCTTTCTCCCCATCTGGGTTTAGGAATGAGGCTTTAGTGTACCAGTGATGCAAATGCTGGTGTTTGTATCTCTATCCAAAGAGACACTAGTGGAAAGAAGTCTTATCGGACAAACAGATTGTACTTTAAATTTGGCAAATAGGTGGAATTATGATGGAAGTATGTGAGGAAACGGTGGTCTTCTGGACTGTCTAGGTACATACTGTGTGTAATCTCAGTAATGGCAGACGGAACTGCCTTCTCTTGTGAATCTCTGTGAGGTCTGAAGCCTACATTAATGAGCAGATATAACCATATCCAGAGATCTGGTTGAACCTTGTCTTGGGAAAGCTGTTTTCTCCTACTTAACATCAAGTAAGATCGTGGAATTCTAAAAAAGACTTCCTGGACATCCCTACGCATATATCGTGATCAAGACATAGGAAATCAGATTTTATGTCAGCAGGTTTCCTTGGAAATATTTATATAAGTGGTAGCTGCATAATTCATTGCAGTCATAGGCTGCTGCTGGGAAATGAATTGAGCAGGCAGAGTCTACGTATTTTTTATGGAAGCACTGAAATTTTATGATGGAGTTGTTGAGATTACAGCCTTTTAAATGTATCACTCAGTTTTGTAGGTCTTGTGTCTAGAGATAGTAGGGTAATGTAACTATAAACTGAATGCTCCGTAACCTGCTGTTGAAAAGAAAGATGCAACACTCTGAAACCCATGGTAACAGCAGCTAAAAATTGAATACAAGGGAACAAACGCTTATGGAAAGTGAGCCTTTTTTTCTGTATGATTCAAAGTTTTAGAGGGAATCATTTATTACAAGGATCCAAGTCCTTAGGAGTAAGTCCTTGTATCTTTATTCTAAAGGTTGTGCATCACTGTATGGACAACTGCAAATCTCATTTTCTCCAGTATTTTCTACCATCATGTAGAAGATGCTGTGTTAGTCAGCTGCTGGGAGCCTTACATCCAACCAGGGGCGATCATGTTCTGGAAAAAAAGAAGAAAAAAACCAAGCATTTACTTCATAACTAATATCTTCTAATTTATAACTTAAAAGATTGGCTATTAATTGTATATATTCTCATTTTTTTAATAGGAAATACAGTACCAGCAGTGTTTGCCATACCAGCAGCAAACCGACCTGGCTTCACAGGCTATTTTATCCCAACACCACCCACAGCATATAGGAACCAAGCCTGGATGCCCTATGCTGGAGAGAATGAACTGCCAGGACAGTGGGCAGACTCAGTAAGTATCCTTGCTTTTCTAATGATGTGCATTTCTACACAAAAGAGGTCTTAAGTGATGCTAAGCAATCAGCAAAGAATCTGAGTAGGGTGATTATTCCTGAATGGGAATAATCTCTAGCAGTGAGGATCTCGGAGAGAGGGTACAGGTATTTATTTGTCCATACAGTGAACTGTAAACATCATTCAGTAATTCTGAGGCTGGCACCCATTCAAAGATGGTGTGTCAGATACAATTTTCTTTCCCCAAGACAGAGGTTAAAAGTTTGGTAGGTAGTGGGTTGATGCTGTTGTCTCACACAGTGGCCTTGTCTGTTTGGAAGCTGGGGAGCATCTTTCCATCCTGAATACTTCTCTCAAGACAGCCCCTCTCCCAGATAGTAGATCCCAACTCTGCCACAGCCCTGCTGTGCAGCATTTCTCCAGGGAGTGTCAGATCTTAAACTAAATAATTAATTGCACAATTCTTCTCTTGGACAGATCCAATTTTTAGTCTGAAGTATACCCGCATTTCAAAGAAATGAAACTGGGATCCTAAAATGAATNAGGGGAGTCAGAGCAGGGTGCGTGCGGTTGAAGACCAGGATCCATGATAACCCCATATTCATTTTGGTGCACGAGTTGGGCCCCAATGGGGCAGTGCAGCTGCTCTGTGGCCAGACCCATTGGGGAGAACAGCGGCCTTCACAGAGATTTCTTTCTTTGTTTTTTACCTTTGTTTTTTAGGGGGTTTTTTTTTTTTTTTTTTAGACACTTTAATGCTATTAAGGAAAAAAAAAATGCAAGATTGGCTCTGCCACTTCAGCTTACATCTAATGTTTATGCAGAACCAATTCAGCTAAACAAACTGGGAGATGGATTTTATTTCTTTGTGCAGATCATCAATAGAATATTCTAGCGAACTGCATTTGGAGACAAAGAGTTGCCTTGGAGCAACTAAGCAAGAGGCAATAAGGTCATATAGTTGTTCCTGAGGACAGCTTTTTTGTGCCAGATCTTCGTTACTGCTGTTGATGTATAAGAGGAAAAGAATTCAATTTGATTCTCAGATGCAAGTCTGAATTCGTAGGCTGAAATGTCATGAAAAAAGATGTTCATATATAAACTGTATCTGTTAGTGTGCTCCTGACACCTGAAGTCTTGTGAAGTCATACAGATTCCCTTTCCAGAATGGAAACACAGAAAATCTTGGTTTAAAATGTATTTTCATTTGTAATCCTACTGACGCTGTAATTTCAAGAGGCCTGCTTGTATCTGAACCATCAATTCAAACTTTTTCATTAAGAAGAAAAAAAGAACAACAAAAAACAGGAAAAGTATTTTGTTGCTTGTGTATTCTTTTTCCCTTTTGCATCTCGGCTTCAGTTCTATGACATAAGTAAGAATCAGGTATCACCTGACAGAAGTGAAGACTAAGAACAAACCAGACTAAACTGGAAAACAAGGCTCTGACCCCCAGTTTCCTTCCTTTGGAAGAGTTAATGTAGCCCTCTTGGGGGTTTCCTTGTCTTCAGGGAAAGAGATGAGAAGAGCACATAGTGCCAGTGGGCTTTCCTTTCTGCTGTGTACACAAAGGGATGGAGAGGGGGATGAGAAACTCTCTGAAAATTAACTGTGACATTATAGAATTCAAATTCAATGGAAATGAATTTTCCTTTCAACTTCACTTATCTGTTACAGAGGTTTAAACAACTTGTTGTTACCCAGACTTTTAGCCCTTCTGTGATATAACAGAAAAGGAAAAAAACGTAAAAATGAAACACTTCAGTTCCTTTAGTAAGAACAGAGACTTAAAAATGAGATTCTTTACTTCTCATGCATTTCCACTAATGGGATTGTAAATTAAACACCAGGGGTGGCAAATGAAACAGGAGTTGTCGTGTAAACTTAATTTACTGAAACATTGTTTTCTCAATTAAAAGGTAAGTATTGAAGCAGTAAGCTTTGTGAGAGAAGAAAAATGCATTTATTTTCCAAATTGATAGATGCTGCTTAGTGAAAGTAGGGACCTGGTGGCCTCTAGTGGCGTGTTCATGTGTTGTACTACCAAAATGTTTGTCTTCTGAATAAAATATTGAGAAAACTAAACAGAGGCAACTGCATTTAAGTATCACTTTCATACCATGCCTGTTTCCTACGTCTGTGTCATCACACCACACTGAATGTGTGTGACATGCTGTGCATCACCTGGTAGATGTCCAACATCCCATAAAGCACTTGTAAGCCCTATTTGTCAGATTTGCATAGATTTTTAGATGCCTGAAGGGGCAACATTTTCAAAAGCACCAAGGGGCTTGTAGAGGTCTCACAGGGCAAGACCCAAAACAAGATTTAAATGAAATTCAAAAGTTGTCATTCTGAAGTTCATGCTGAAATCCCATATTCCCCACAAGGTATTTAAAATTGGCAGACGTTCACATCTTGACATTTGAGTCTGTTTGTAGACACATACAGGTCTGAAATTCTGCTTCTGGCATATCGACCAAAGCCTTCACCCCAGTGGGTCAGGTACCTAACGTATCCTACAGATATCCAAAGATTAGATGAGACACCTGCCTGGCTGCCTGTATTACATATTTGTACAAGACTTCAGTGCATTTGAAAAGCTAAAAACATGTATTCTTCCCAATTAGAGTGATACAAATCAGTCAATTAACTTTTCAGTGCTTAAATGCAGTGGTAGTTTATTGATTACCTTACGGTAAATGTGGATATTCAAAGATAAATGAAATCTGTTCAAAATAAACATCACTGGACTTCTCTTCTTTTTCACTGGAGTGGATTATAGTAATGAGTTGGTGAGATTTTTCCTCGAGGAGAAATTATCTCATCCTAGTAATATGTTATGGGTTGCCTTCTGTTACAGCATAAAGCCCTTTAACATGGAGGGCTGTAGGTATCTATTTTCTAGACTTTGGCAAAATATAAAGAAATGCTGTTTTTATCTGATGCATTAAAAAACTTCCGAGAACTTAAGTTTACTATGAATGTGAAAACTGGTATCAAAGTTTGTGGATTTGTGAAGGAAAATTAATACTCATGAGCATCCTGCCTTATAGCTCCCAATCAGAAGATTCTTCTGTACTGGGTTTTCAGTGTCCTGAAGTACAGCAGAGCTGGCTACTTCAGGGAGGACACACAATCAGAAAAGCTTCCTCCTTGGCTTTTTTACAGTGATAATGTAGTTGTTCAATGCTGCCACAGTGTGGAGAGTTGAGTGTACCTGTCTTACTGACATATGTGCTTAAATGGCACATGCAAAGATGTACGTTTGTCAGCTGACACTTCAGGATGTAGAGTTTACATTCTCGTTGTAGGTTCCTATCTGTCACATCTTATTCTACCCCGTGGAGGTTTGTGTTACCTGCCAGGCAGCACTAAGGATAAATTGTTCTGTATAATTTGGTGTAATTACGATGCTCTACAGGTTCCGCTCCCTGGATACATCGAGGCTTATCCAAGGCCCCGCTACCAACACAATTCTCCTTCACGACTGCCTCGCCAATACAGCCAGTCAGCAAGCATGCATCCCAGCTTGGAACAAGCTCCTTTGCCCTCTGCCACAGCTTCTCAGCAGAGCCTGACAGAAAACGACCCGTCCGATGCTCCTCTCACCAACATTTCTACAGCTGCCCTAGTAAAGGCAATAAGAGAAGAAGTGGCTAAACTGGCCAAGAAGCAAACAGATATGTTTGAGTTCCAGGTTTAATGTCTTTTGTGCACAGCATTTGTATCACTGTAACTTGAAGTAGCCAAGAAAGTGACCTCTTTAATTTTCACTTACAAACCCGCAGTGAATTGTGCAAAGTGATGGCATTTTTCTCCATCTGAAAAGTCAATGCTATGAAATGACTTACAGTAGAGCACCCTGAAGATATGTATTCTACTTGCCAGCTAAGGAAATGCTGCCAGGTATTTTAAAATTGATATTATTGATCATATGCAAGTGTTTGTCACTTGGCACTCATACTATGACCCATCATCGCTAGAGATGCTGCTGTATGTGTCAGTGCCATGCAATGTTTCAGTTGCAGGCCCAAATGCAGAGCTGCTGAAGAAAATGTCTTCTGCATGTCAAAACCTTATTTCTTTGATTAAAGAAGAAAACGGATGGAAAATGGCAAGCTAAAGGCCATGGTAGGTGTGGAAGCCACGTTAATTCTTTGCTGTGGGACATTGTACAAGGAATGTTGATTGAATTTATCTGCGTTGCTGCAGCCTTTTCATTCTAGAGACTGTAACCAAACCAAAAGAATCTGAGATGAGTAAGTAATACTAATAAATGTCCTGTGAATAGCCCAGTTCTTTTCATCCTATTTACAGTACAAAGAAGTGAAAGAAGAGAAGATTGTGAGGAGACTAATGATATTTTGATAATTAATGGTTACCTTGTCCATGAATGCCACTGATGAGTTATGGAGGAGATTTTTTTCAATGTGAGAGAGCACAATTTGTGAAGAGCTAACAAAGGAAATTGGTGCTAGAAGTTTTCAGGAGAAATGAGAAAAGGTTATTTGTGTTTGCTCTATATTCAGGCTTTTCACTCTGAATGCATGTGAAGCTGATAAACATGAGACCTTTGAGCAAGTCTTTCCAACCTGGAATACTGAATTCACCTGCTTGTACACGACAACCTCTGTTTAACACAGTGCTTTTTTCTCTTTCTTAAACAACGATATCTACTGAAGTGCTACCTGAAGCCACAGTTGATCTTGATCAGACTGGAACAGTGCATACACATGTAGGAAGTTCTGAATGTAGAGGACCCGATTATTATATTAACATGTAAATAAGTATATGGTTAAACGGATTAACGAAAACACTAGTGTGCTTTGAAAAAAGAGGGCATTTCTGGAAATGATGCTGACTGTACATTGCTCAAGATAAAGGTCACTAATAGTTAAACTGCATTATTGTTTGAATCCAATCCCAAAAGAAGATCAAACCAGTTGAATAGGATATTAGTTTGTCTTTTGCAGTTGTACAGAATAGTTGGAGATCATGAACAATTGTTTTCAGTTCCTTTGGCCACTAGCTTCGGGAACTGAAGTTGTTGCAAAATACGTTGTGTTGGGCATGTCTGAAGTCAACTGGAGTAAAAGGTAATGTCCTTCATTTCAGTAAGTTATCAAGTTATTCTCAACTGCTTATGTTATTTTGTTTGATCATTTCATTTTCTTGAATTTCTTTGGTCTTTACCAGGGTGAGAAAGAGAGCTTAGTTTAGCTTTTTGGCCATCAGTAAAATGAGAGGAGGAGGTGTGAGACTAGAGCAGGGGAAAGAAAAAGACACCGATGAAGCACAAACTTTTAATACAGAGCTATTTTTTTCCCCCAAATAATCATATAATAAACCCTGTTTGAGATCATGATATATAGTTATCCTAGAATATACTGATATCTTCTGCTCCGAGACCTTAGGTATTGCAGAAGCTTTTGGAATGCTAGCTGATCTTTAAACTAATGTGAAATTTCATTTTTATTATTTAAAAATCAGATATAAATAAAATGTATTTTTGTAACCTCAATGTATATACTTGCTGTATGTTTATACAAGTGACTAGTCTGCAATAGTCAGAAAGTTTCCATAAGCCAAGTGCAAAAAAAAAAAAAGCCAACAAAACAAACAAACAAACAAAAAAACAAACACCCCAAACATGAATAATTTTAAAGTTCAATATCAACATGCAGCATCTGGAATACACAAATACACATTTGGGTGACTTGGATACTGAACAACCAAAGAAACTGGATCTTTTGTGTAAATATAAGTCTGCTAAAGACAGACTACTGTCTCAATTACCTGTCAGCTAACTAATACTGATCTTATCAGTGTAACACAATGCATCCAAATGTCTTTTTGTGTTAATAGCTGCCTAAAAATTTTGCATTTAAAATTAACTTAAAAACCAAGGGCCAAACTTAGCATGCCATAAAATAATAAGTTCTGTTTGGCTTCAGTGGGAACTCAGCTCACTGAGAGCAAGGCTGAGCTTTTCTGTTAGCTTTTGTTTATACATGCAAGTTTCACTAGAATCACCTGAACACTGCTGTGCTTCTTTTTCACTTGCTGTAACATAAGTGCAGTCATAATTTAAGAGCAGCTTACAGATATTCAGCCTAAGCTGGTTCATAACTGGATTAAGCTAACTTGGTAAGGGAAATCTGCATTAAATTGTGTCAGCCGCCTTGGGCATCAGCTTTATTTCTTATAACTTTCTTATAACTTACTTTCTGAGTGATTATTCTAGTTATTCCAGTGAAATTTTGTATGTAGATAGGCCCTTCTATGCAATGGGAGTGAAATGCCCTGTGAAATAAATTTCTGTCTCTGACAAGTTTTGCAGGGTTATCTTAAAGCTGCAAGTGTGGAAGCAGCAGCAGTCCTGCAGACTGGGAAGGCTCATGATGCCACGTGTCCCCAAAAGAGTCACAGGAGGTAGGATGTACCAGATTTAAACAGCATCTTTGGGACGCTCAGCGCTTGTAAATCTGTACCCGTTCTTCACTTATCTGATTTAGTATTTCCATCAAAAAGTGTGTTAGTGTAAAGCCAAGCATCTATCTGCCATACTGAAAATGAAAGTTTGGAAATTACATGCACGGTACAGGGTTTGAATGCCTGTATGCAAACAAAATGGACAAAATAGAAAACCCTAACACCAAAAGAACCACTTAAATAAATAGACTTCTAGAAAGACAAGCAATTCCAGTAAAGTTACACAAAGTACTCTTCAAACAGCTGCGGAAGACCTGTTAGACTTCCAGAATTAATTTTGTTTGGTACTGTACTGATGATGTGCAGTCCACTGAACATCCCCTGAATCATCACTCTGAAACCATTGTGGTGCACTTTATTCACAAAGGCATTTTACATTCTTTCTTCATAATGGCTTTCTATCTTATTTGTAATGTTTCTGTATTTTTTTGACGTACAAAGTAAGATTATATCAAGACAGTAGGGACATTCCTGTGTAAGAAAAACATGCTGTAATATTTATACTGTCTGAGCACAAAGCAATGATAAAGTGAAAATATAGTGTACAAATAATTTGTAAAATAATAAACATTTTGTATGGCTACAATTACAGTATAGTTTTTCAATACTGATTTCAAAGAAGAAAGTACGCCTGTGTAATGTTATGATATCATCAGACTATATTGCTGTCACGTTCACTTTTCTACTAAGTCCCCCAGTTTTCTTTAAAATGTTGCTAAATGTTGAGGTGAAAATACTGTTTTCTGTGTACAAACATGTTGATGTTCAAACCAATAGTTGTATTCAGAATTGTAAATCATTACTAGAAGCATCTGCAAGTGAAACGCACATAAAATTACTTCTCAGTAGGTGTGTAATGACCACTCTCTGTAAGTGCATATACTCTGTGTTATGTTTTATTGGCAAGGAGTAACTTTAAGACGGTAAGAGGGCGTTCTTTGGCAGTCATTTTTGAAGGAAAATATACTTTAATGAGGAGCTCTAACACACTGTAGAAATATGAGCAACTTGTGTACCTAATCGCGTTCTATAGAGAAGCTGATAAAGGTGCATGCAAATCCTGTATAGAAATGGGAAAATTATTGTAAGTATTTTTTTCTTTTTCACACTACCTTTTAAAAAGGGGAGGAATGGAGGAAGGAATGCGAGGAAGATTAAATGCTAAGCCGGTACAGAAAGCAGCACTGAAGTCAGTAGCAGAACTGAAGTGAGTCCTCTGTCTTGTTTAAGGGGTGGTACATAAAAACTAATTGCAATTCTTGGCACAATTCTAGATGTCTTTAAAGGATGAATTACGTTTGAATGTATATTTTCAGGCCTGCGTTGTAAATATAGCATCTCAATGCCTGCTCCTAGAAGTCTGAGGGAACTTAAAAGCAATGATATTTTTCTGAGCTAGCACAAGAAGTCGCTTCATTTAGCTGACCTTGCACGTCCTGTCCGTGTGTGAGCAGCTCTGAGTCTGGTGGTACGAGGTTACAGTAAATCAGCGATGGCCTTGATCTTATTTTTCTTGTACATAAGCAAATCTCAGTGGCTTTCAATTTCTCACTGACATGCAATTGGATAAAAAGAACAAGCATGAGACAGCGTGAAGAACAGGTAATTAACAGTTCTGTGTAAGCCAGACCAATGGCTCCTTCTGATGCTTGATAACTTACACCTCCTGGAAAATGGTTGTTTAAAGCAGCTTTCCTTGGAAAGGTGTGTTGCTTTCAGTGCTAATGACCAGTAAGTATAAATTAACACTCAGTCTACTGCAAGGGAGCGTGCACTCCCTTGCACAAGCTGTGTGCATACTCTGTGTAGCTCCACCTGAAAAAGTGGCAAAATCCACGACTGCTTTCAAGCTACTTGGAGTAAACTCTTGTAATAAGACACCAAGTTGTTGGTCATCTCATATAGATTTTACTACACCATTAGGGTAGGTGCTCAGACAGTATGTCAGTGTACTAAAAGTATTAGTCTTTTTTCCTTTATAAGGGCTTTGTGTAAAACAGAGAAGTTTGGTCTGCTGAGATAGGACAGCTCACGTGTCACAGTGGGTGCAGGGAACAGCAGCCTTCTTCTCACAGTGCTATTAAAGTATCTCATGGATTGGTTATTTCTTCTCTCCACTCAACTTCGCTTCTGAAAGAATACAAACACAGCTTTTTTGAGTAAGTAATGTGTAATTTTAAAAATAAGTACATGGGGGTAGATCCATCTGCCTAGTTCTCTGTCATGTCTCCGTATGCACTGCTGGTCTGCTGAGCATTTCATTTAAAACAATGTAAGGAAAGAAACAAATCGGCTTGAACTTCTTCACTCTGTTATTTACAAGCATACTGTAGATTTTGCAACAGGGCTATACGGATTCAGGACGTCAAATGATTACTTAAACTTTCTATGCTAGACTTTCTTTTCATGGGCTAATTTTTTGTCAGTAACTCCAGGACTGCGTAGGATTTTTTTTTTTCTTGCTGATGAAAATACTTCACAGTTAATTTTTTTCCCCCCTTTTTAAAGTGTAGAAATGCAAAATGAGGATGAACGCTCACTGAGAATGTTTTTATGAACCGTTGCCGTTGCCTTGTAAATAAATAATACAAAAGTTTACTTGTGGAAATGATATTTATATAGGTCAGTAAATGAGCTGGGTACTGATTTGCACTTTAAAAGGAAGTTTCTAGGTGGCCAAGACATAAAGGAGTACCTGCAGTGTCTTCATTGAGAATAATTGTATTGAACACTGATAGTTATTTCATCAGAAGTGTTGGTCACGTTCTACGTGCTCGGTCAGAAATGTTTGGCAGTGCCCAATGGATGAGAAGCAGTCAGCAAACTGCACACGTAGGGATTCCCGTTATCCGGGAAAATTTTGATCAGGGCTACATGTGGCATGTGGGAGTCGGGACAGGGATTTTGGTGGGGCTCTGAGGTAGATAAGAAATGGGTTTTAAACTGCTGGGTGGCCAAACGCCCAGCAGATGTACTGAAGATACTTACAAGCACCACAAAGAGATATTTCAGTGATTTAATGCTTTTGCATTTGATAAAAAAAACAGTAATTCTTTTAAGAAGTGCCTGAATTTCCTTGAATTTCCAAGCTCGATGGTAGTAATTCTCAAGGAGTAACTCAAAAATGTATTATAATCTGTAAATAATGTTGTAACGTTGCAAATATACATGCTAGGCAATAACGGGGTCAAAGAACTGTGAACAGTAGAGAAAGTGGATTCCACTCAGTTCGATATTTAGGGAGGAGGTGATTTTTTTTTTTCCCCAGAGTTTATCCTTCGGCTGCGGCTCAGTGCATTTCTCTGCTCTGTAAACCAGTGTCTCAACACCGTGTAACACACGGGTGTTAAAGCTTACCTGGTAAGGAGTAGTGACTCTTTGCAGGCTCCGGTGTCACCTTGTAAAGAATGTAAAGAATTAAGCTTTTAAAACAGAAATCTGTGGGTCCATCACTCTGAATTCTTACAGCGATTCAGTGGCTTTTAGGTCAGGTATGACCAACGCATTTCACCAGTGCGTGCTTTGAGATGTGATACAGCAGAATACAGCAGCCTATGCCAGGCATTTAGTAGCATCTAAAATACAAGTGACTATAGTAGAGGGTTAGATGCTAAACCTTATGTTTCAGTAGTGGATGGACACGAACTATTCAGGGGGTGATAACCATGGTGGAGCAAAGACTCTGAAATTAACTGCTTGGAATCAATTTTATGGATTTGATAGCTTTTAATTTTTTTATTTGCTAAGGCAGTAGAAAAATATAAACATAGAGTGTATTCTGTTTCAGAATTATAAATGAGAGTGATGTGAAGGAAAACTGAGGCTTATTCTTCGTCTTTCCCTTTATCTCCCGATTTCAACATTACAAGCAGTAAAAAAAATACACTTTACTCCAGATTAATTTTACTATTACTTCCTATGGTGGGGAGACCAACAAAGCTTTTGTATGGGTATTGAATTATTCAAGCTGTATTCAAGGTCATACTGGATAGAGAAAATGAAATGGAGCTTGTCTTACTAAGGCAGGAATGTTGGTTTAGGACTGAGCAATCCAGCAGCAAGAGCTCCTTAGAGGAGCCATTCTGAGGAGTTCTTTGGTTCTAGTTAAGGAAGCGTGCACAGCACAGATATTCCTGCCCTATTTGACTTCTCATTTTTACTTAGCAGTTTTCTTTTGCTGCATCTGTGCGTTTTGAATTTTGCTTCTGAAGAAACTCAAACAGCTGCAGTCTTCAGCGTATTGAGGTACTGCAGGTGTGGCAAAGGTATCGACTAACATACATGATGCAATTTTTAATTAGCTGTGACGCCGTGTGGCTTTGGCCTGTGTTCTTCTGTGTGATGCTGACAGCGTCGTTATGGTGACACTTGAGTACTGATAGTCTTCCATTGAAGTTACTGAGAAAATACTTGCTTCGAGGAGAGTGGGATTGATCCAACGCTCTCACAGTGGTTTAACCATTTTACATATAGAATCACAGAATCATAGAATCACTAAGGTTGGAAAAGACCCACAGGATCACCCAGTCCAACCATCCACCCATCAAACAATACTTCTCACTAAACCATGCCCCTCAACAGTGTCTCTTGTGACTGTGCAAAGACAGGGAAGTAGCTGGTTATGGATAACTGGAAATGAAGAAATCGGAGTTCGGTTGTCATGGTTTCAGTTTTGGCTTGATCCTGGGCAAAGCACGTAATCTGGCTATGCCTCAGCATCGTTGTCTTCAAAGCATGATGAAGGTGCTTCCCCTCCTCACCCTGCTGGTGGGGGGCTCAGCTAACTGATAAGGTTAGGAACGATGAAACCCTGGCGTGGAAGCTGCTAGTTCAGTATGAAGCATTGCCTATTATTTCATGGATCTTGGTAACTGTTCAGGACTGTAAGTTATCCAATCCTTTGGCAGCATTAAAATACAGATGAATTTACAAGGGAATAAAAACCTCTTGATGCTATTTCAGCATACTGTAGGAAGACTTTCTAATAAAAGCTTCTACTTTTTTTTTTACAGAGGTGCTATATCAAATACATAAATTGTCACTCCCCACGCAGCACATCTCACATTGATGACATGAACTTCTCTTGCGTCTTTGACTTACAGAAAGGACCGGCTCTGCATTATTACAAGTATCCACGTTATCTTTGTTACTCCCAGCTTGATTCAACTAAACTGTAATGGCTGCATCTGAAAATAACTAAAATATTTAAGTGTGTTTCAGCTGGACATGCTTATCTTAGGTTTCTGAAGTCAGTGAGAGCTGCAGAATTGAGAGTGATTTGGAAAGCCATGTCTAAAGACTGAACTGAAAGAGGAAGAAAAATAATCAGTTAATATTTTATATTATACAATTGGAAAGGAGATCTCCAAGAGCTGGTTCCTTTTGCAGTGACAAAAGTTGTCTGTACCAGAATTTGAATTTTACATATCACCAAGAAGGAGACAGTTAAGATGGTCTGGGTCATTACCAACTGGCTTTGTCTGTACTCTTAACTGCAGGGTGATTCCAGAAATGAAGTTTATCTCTGTGTAGCATAGCTTTTTTCATGTTAGTTGCTATAGCTTAGTTGAAGTTGTACATGTTACTTCTTGGCAATTTTGCACATGAAATAAAAGATGTCTTAAAATGTATGTTGCTACTTACTGATTGTTCCTGCTGTGTCCTCGTCTGTAGATCAGCTGCCTTTAAGCGTGAGCGTGCCTTTCGGTTGGACCAGCCAGGCTTCGGGGCCTGTGTAGAGACGCTGTCACTCATGCTCTCAGGGATGAACCTGGCAAAGGATAGGGAAGGAATTTAAAACCCCCCACAGAATAAAATAGTGAATTGCAGCAGTGGTGCTCCCTCTGAAGAGACGTATTTGCTGCTTTCCAGCGGTGAGCAGAGGAGTAATCTGCAAACACGATGATTTTGAGGACATCTTGCAATCCGGTGTTTCCTTGGTAAATTTTTGTCCTTGCTTTCATTTGCTGTTTGTCTTCTCCTTTTGATTCTTCGGTTTCTATTATTTTCATAAGTATATACTCAGGCCACAGTTTATTTGCTGTCAGCCTGAAGTGAAATGAGAAAAGAAAACGCAGGTATGTGTTTGGGACAATTGGTGTGATTTGCGATGCAAGAAATTGGAAATAAAAGTTCATTTTACTACAAGGAAGACGTCCTCCCTTTCCTCCCCCTTGCTGTAGTTTCAGAGGAAAAAAGAGGTAGGAAAGGATCTCCGCAGCATAGAAATAAATGCGGATTCTAACATACATATATCGCTGCTAAGGTTCTGGACAGATGGCATACTGAAGGTACTGTTACATATATATCCAAGTTGTCACTGGGAGTGCTTAAATTGACTTACGGGGTTGTTCTGTGTTTTCTCAAGAGAGACCAAAATCTCAGCCTATTTTGCAAATACATTGTAACTGACTTGTACTGTTAATCATGTTATGTTTCCTTAGAAAGGCCAAGTGCTCTGCTCATGGACTGCTAGAAACTCTTCCTGAGGAGTGCCTCCAATTAACTTACGTTCATTATCCAGATGTCAGAAACCCAAGGAATCAGGAGAGGCCAGAATTACCGGAATCAAGTGCTGCTCTTGTGTATGTTAGCCCTGAATATTCAGGACAGGCGATTCTGCCAGGCAGCATTCACTACTGAAAACAGAGAAGTCATTTTATGATAGTTTAGTGCTTTTGATTTCCTCTGTAATCTGTCCCAGGACTAATGAAGGCAGCTTTGCTTTCAGATTAATTTACGTCCTAATGATCCATTGGAATAATCCAGAGTATCTGTTTGGGGAATTTTAACATTCCAAACTCTACAATAAAGAAACGGCTTGAAACTTGATGGGCCCAAGTGGTTGACGTAAAATACTTTATTTTAAAGCTTAAATGGGTTCTTGCTTTCCAGTGGCTTTCTATCTAATGTTTGCCGTCATAAAGCAGCCAAGGCCTAGTTTCCTAGTGAAAGACCTGAGAGCACACGACTGTCGTTGCAGCTGTAGGCACTGTGCTCTCGGCAAGATAACTGGTCTTGCTCAGCCGTCGGGTTGGCTGAGAAGATGCTTTCTGAGAAGCTTTCTTTGTTAAGAACTGGAAGCGAAATGGAGCAACCCACTGATGTTTTGAGACTTTTGCCCGTGCATCCAAGTCATAGCCAAATGTTTATTTCCTGCACGCAACGGGGACAGATCTGTCAACTCCTAGGTCAGCTATATGAAAGAGATCTGAGCAGTGTCAGAATCTAAATGTTAGGTTTAAGCTTTCCTAAACAGTCTAAGATAACAGAAACAATTGAAAAATAGATGATGTATGCTTTGAGAAAAAAAGGTGTGCAGTAAGAATGCCAATATTCTAATATTTA
>PPHD01015653.1:0-15976 GCA_002909625.1 Bambusicola thoracicus
TGTTTCAGCTTTTCAGTCTGAAGAAAACATTAACGTGAGATGACAACATAAATCTAGCACCATTTTTGAAGAGTAGACAATGTAGTAGCGGTGTTTCAAGGACCTTACTGGAAAGGCAGAAGGCAAGCTGAGCTCTGTGCCGGCCCCCAGGGATTGCCTGGAGATGGGCTCTGTGCTCTCAGTGTTTGCTGCTGAGATTTCCCCATGGATGCTGTTTGACCAAAGCCATGTAATGATGTGGGATTCTTGTTCTGCACCTCTGGGAAGCCTTACTGAGATGAATGGGAGTTTTGTGCAGAGCTGCGGGAGGAAGAGCTAGGATTCCAGACACTATAAAGTAATTGCAGTGAAAACAAAAGGCATGGCTGTTTTTGCTCTCTCTACCTAACTAGCAAATACTAACGTCACTGATTGCACCTGTTTCTGGAAGGTAGTGGACGTGGAGCTGCACAGGCATTCCCTTGGCGAGGAGTATCTCTTTTCCCAGTCTTCAGAATCGGACCTTTCTGATGCTCCAGCATCTTTGCCACTGCCATTGAGTATCCCAGCACCAGTTAAAGCTTCTTCGCCAATTAAACAGCTGCGGGACTCCAGCCCAGATGCATCTGTTGACAAAGGTAAAGCAGATGGGTATTGGTGAGATTTGAGTCCTTGGAACTTCAGCTCTTCTGGATACTTTCTCTTAGTTGGTTTTTTTGGCTTAATAGGTGTTCCCTGCTCCTTGCTTGTCCCAGATGGTTATGTTATTAGTGTGCAACGAAGCATAATCAGAAAGCATAACTGTTCTCATTTTGTTTTGCAATTTGTGGTTTGCTGAGTAGGCTCTGTCTTACTAAAATTAGTGAATATAGGCACCTATGCAGCGCAGGCAGTTGGAAAAAGGCTGTTTAATAGAACTTGTAGTTTTGCATGCTGTTTTCAGAGAGCTGCTGTGTTTCTGAATGTTCTGCAGACTGTGTTATGTTCGGTAATCTGGTGCTGTGTTCAGTTATGTTTACTCCTAACATGAGATGAGTTTGGAGAAAAATCTTCTAATGTAACTAAGGTGTTGAAAGGACAGAGCACAAAAGATGCTGTGTACGTTTGCCTGAGGGATGGCATCTGCATATCAGTCTGGTTCTCACCTTCCACTGTAAGATCTGGCAGTGCAGTACCCCTGCAGCGTGCCAGCGGTTGATGCTGCAGCATCATGTGAATTGCCTGAAGCAAGCTAGGTGCTGGCCAGCTGGACACACTATTCTGTTTTTAAGTTATGTGAAATAGGAAAAACTGTGTCTCTGTTAGCATTTAACTTATTTTTCTGAAACGTACAGTGTTAAGACAGGCCTCAGTTCTCTGGGTTGGGGAAAAAGGAGAGTCTTTGTTAGTTCACGTGTTTCGATATGAGAAATTTGCTGGAAACAGCAACTTTGTGTTTCAAAGTATGATCAGATAACATGATTTAATTCCTTTTGAGATATGTCATGATTCCTGTATTAAAGGAATGGCTGCAGTGCTGATGTTTTGTACGATGCACTTCCTGCCAGAGGCATTGTCGTGGCTCAGCAAGAACGTCTGCTGTTTAAGTGCAGTGTTTTCTCATGGTGGCAAAGGGAAAAGGAACCAAATGCACAGGATTTTATCAAAACATGAAGATATGCAGTAGCTGTAGAGGAGGGAGGAGTTAAACTTGCCTTTTTCTTATGCTGACTGACAGTAGCTTCTCTCATCAGGTTTATTGATCTCCTTGTACCTCAGGTAAGACAGATTCTTCAACCCAGGTCAAAGGCAGTGGTTGGTCTCCTTGTGCTTTTACTCCAACAAACGTACCGAGAGATTTCCTGTGAAGGAAATTTTGCCTTAGCTGTGTGGAACCTGACTGTGGACACGGAACTACCAGCAGCTGTTGGTCAGTGGAGGGACCTTTTCAAGACAACGCGTGTGCTGGCTGATGACCTACTGCAGCTGAACAGGCTGTGCATGAGAGCATTTTATTCTTTGGTGCAGAGACAGATCCACCAGACTTGCTCAGAAGGAAATCCCTTATCACCCTTTCTCCTTTTTCAGCACCTCCCACCAGCTGCTGTCTCCTTCTTTCCCTCCTTTGAGAGGGTATTTGTTGAATCTTAGTTTTGTTTGTGTAGAGAATCACAGTAAGGCATTGGACCTCTCAACCTAAGAGTTATTTTTCTTCTTTTCCCTGTTTTAATCAGGATTCCCTGGGAATGCTGAAACTGAAAGACATGCCACGTTTTATTCCCTGCCATCTTCGATAGAACGGACTCCCACCAAATTAGCCACACAGAAAGTTCCCTTTGGCTCTCACGGAAATTCAGCCTTTCAGCCCATTGCAGCTAGCTGTAAAATAGTGCCTCAAGGTCAGATTCCAAGCCCTGCAGAGTCGCCAGGAAAATCCTTCCAGCCTATCACCATGAGTTGCAAGATTGTATCAGGTGAATGTTAGTTTACATCTCTGAGTGCTTCACTCTGGAAAACCAGAGATTGAATCAGTTGGTCTTGTTTTCTGTCCTTTCCCTGCCTGCCTGTGTTTGAGCATCAGGCAGTAGGAAACTAGAATGAGGAGCTAAACACACTTAGTAAGTGTGGAATGCTTCACATCAGATCAAAAAAAAGGGATGAGAGCTTTTCTCTCCCTGATAATGAATGATTTTAGGTGTGAAGATCATAGTCTTTAATTGGACTGCTACCCACAGAAAGGCCTAGGTGAGGATGCTTCTTCCATATGTGCTGTTAGTATGTGGGAAGAAGCCATTCTTCTCCCTCCTTCTTCCAGACAACAGGCATGGATTCAAAGAACTTAGTTCTGATTATTGGGCAAAGAATTTTCAACCTTGTTCACTCAAATGGTCATCTTGTACTTGTGAAATCTCCTCATACAGAGAGACTTTGGTCTTCCTCTTCCAGAAGTGCACCCTCTGGATTAAATTTCCAGCTCGCTGCAGTGAGTAATAGGGTGCTCTTTGGATAACTTCTCAACCAGTGGTGGCCAAGATGCTGTTTATTCACTTAGCTTATAGAGCCTTTCCTGCCTGGGCATGATGCCATCCACTGGAAGATACTTTGCATCAGAAAGTTTTAACGTGCAGCTCACTGTGTCACCTGTGAAGGTGAGAGATGACCTGCTACATCCCTTCATCCGCTCTAATCTGAATGTCAGAAAACAAAGCACCAGCTGTCATTGTGTTTTCTGATCTGCTCCCACCTGGTTTTCCTCAAGTATCAGGATGGCTTTTTCGTTTGTTTTTAAATTTCAATATTTTTCTGTGACATCTTTTAAGTAGTAGTGATTTATATTTGAACCTATGCCTTGTGCTTTCTTCTTTCTCAATAAACTCTACTACTAATCTTCTAATAAGCTCTGCTACTAATCTTCTACTAATTCTTCTTTCTTCAAGTCTGTCCAGAAAGCAAGCAGTATAGTGCATTCTACCTTAATATCCTTGGATTATTCTCTTGGTTTTTGCTATTTGAATGTTTCTCTAAGCATTTCTCCAACGCTGCTGTCTGCTGAGAAGCATCACCCTTCCAGGTTCCAACAGCAGCTTATAAGACATAGGGATTATTTGTGCTCCATTTTAAGAGTCAATCACTGCCAAGAAAGCAGATTAACAAGCAGCTGAAGTTTAGTGTACTTGCTGCCATCTTATCACTTTCTTGCCTGTCCTTTTCTCCGCATTCCTTGTTTACCCCCTTGTGCACTTTTTTCTTCTGTTTTTCTCTGTCTCCTGGCCGTCTTACCCAGAGGTTGCATGTTTGCCTTCAAGGGCATCTGCTGTCGTGAAATCAGTGAAGAGACAAGATTGGCTTGGCCTGCCTGATGGCTGCTGTTTCATACAGCCTTTTTACATGAACTGCTTGGTCCTTGGTCTGGATGCTTGCACTATGGGCTCCTTGAGGGAAAGAGAGTGCATATCAAAGAGCTCAGCTCTCTTTCTTTATTTTCTTGGGTGGACTGGACTTAACAGCGAGAATGATGTTAGCCCACCTCAGAATTCAAGGATGGGACTAGGTGGCTTTCCAGGATCCCTTTGAGCCCTGTTTGGCTTGATAGGTAAAGAATGCCCAGGGTAGGTACGAGCTCTTGTGCTTTACACTCCTTTAACTTTCAAGTTAACTTTCATTTTATTCTCTCTCTCTTCTCCAAGCTCTGTGATCTGGCTTAGTCTTGGAAATGCATCCTCAAAGACATTCCTCCTCTAATTGTTTAACGCCTACTACTGCTGTATTTTTGTGTTCTTACAACATTGATGAGATAGAAGCATTGGACTTTTTTCCTGAAGGTTCTCCAATATCGACCCCTAGTCCATCTCCGCTACCTCGTACCCCAACCTCCACTCCGGTGCACATGAAGCAAGGCTCTGCTAGCTCAGTCATTAATAATCCATATGTCATTGTGGACAAGCCTGGACAGATGGTTGGAGCAGCAGCCACAAGCACAGGTGTGTAGTGTGACCCCAGAAGCAGAGTGGCTTAGTCTTACACATTCTAGTTTACTCTCCCTTTTGGGTGACTAGGGTAATAATGGTATTTCGGTCTAGGAAGTTGGAACAGTACTCAGCAAAGAGAGTGCTGCTTTCCTTAAGTGTCCTATAACGTGGCTGAGAGTATGTCAGAGCTGAGTGTAATTTTATCTGGGAAACAGCACATAGTGTAGTTCTTCACAACCAAAAAGAAAGGGAGAGAAAGTAATACAGATTGTGTGGTGAGTAGAGATACAAACACAGTGCACAGGTGGTTGGGTAAGGACTGTGTCTTGGGTACGGCCAAAGAACATGGGCAGTATTGCAGCAGCTTACGGATGTGGTTCTGAGTCCCACGCAGGAGATGTGCCGATCGGCCTGCGTTACCAGAGCTGACATTGTGACCAGTGGTTGGGAACTGCTGTGTTTCAAAGCATGCTTGTTTGTGTAGCTGTACTTACAACGTCTCAGGATGGCTCTTAGAACCAGGTGTTGAACTGTGGTGTCCACATAACACCAACTGTTCTTTCTCTGGGCATGGCTGGAAAGTGCCAAAAAATCCCTTCATGCTGTCGCTAACACAGCTGTCACATTGTGTCCAGTTGGTCACAGAAGGAATTAGTAGGGAAAGCATGGTAGTAGCTGAATGTCTTCAGTATGTTTGAGGGCTTTCCTGGCAGTGTTGCTTTCACCAGTGGGGTTTCTGTTTTTCTCTTGCTGCTTTTTCCTGTTTTTTCCTTACCTCCAGCCTGACTCTGTTCTGCATACGTGGTTTGTCATGGCTTGGTGACCGTCATGTTCTCCTAGTAGGGAATTTTACACAGAGGATCTGTAGAAGCACCAGAGGGTATGAATATTCAAGTCTGAATGCCACTGAGAGTGCAGTTTCTCACTACATCAGTGTGGTTTAAGTACGGACTGGCCTGAAAAAACTGCCTGCTGCCTCTCCCTTCCCTTGTGTTCCTGCCTCTTTGCTCTGTCCTACACAAACCAAATCAGATGGGTGGCAGAACAGAAGATTAATGTCCTCCCCTCCCCTTATTTTCTGTTGTTGGACACAGGCCCTGTGTGGAGCAGGGGGAGTGTGGAACTGGCCTTCTGGCAGCAGCAGCTAGGAAGGATTGAGTATAAAGTGATACTACAGATAAAATAGTTATTTTCCATAAAACTTCTGATCATATTTAAGAGAATAACACCTGAAACCTCATGTTTTGTGGAAGCCAGCCTTTACGCATCCCACTGTTTTGAGAAATGGCTGCACAGTTTACTTTTAAATGTACATGCAGGTTGTAATGCAACTGTGTGAGAGACTATGACCATGTTTTCATGTGTACAGACTGTGGTTTTGGCATCTCTTAAACAAAAGAAGCTACAAAACCAGGCTAGTAGCAGTAACCAAATTGCTGCAGGGCAGCAGCTGTGGGCTGTATACAATGCTGGTAATACAGGGCAAGTTTGTCACTGGCCTTTACACAGACCCTCATTCGCATAAGGCAGCAGGTGGGTACTGTGTAAGGTGCTCCTTACCAGGAGCAGACCCAGGAACCTGTTTTCATCTCTCATTTCCAGTTCTTTGTCTTCCCTCCCTTCCTCCTCGCGTTACTCCTCACCCAGTGTGTCCTTTCTTTTCTGACCTTCCTTTTTCCTTCCATGCCATCTTCCTCCAGACCCTTCTCAGTGCTGTGTCTAAGGCTAGAGCAGGTTCAGAGGGTTTCTGGGTGGTGGAGGGAGCTACGTTTGTGGCAGCAAATTCTAACTTGAGAGCTTGTTTACTGTTCTAATTTCTTGTAGTACAGCTGTAGGCAATACACCCGGTCATCCAGGAGCTATCTTCCAATTTGCAACAGACAGCTCTGAGTGGAGAGAAAGCTGTCTGGGCTGCGGACCCTCCACGTGGAAGCTGTGCAGTGGCTGGCCCCTTGGAGCTGCAGGAGCATGCGGGGTTTGGGGTCCAACTGGAGGAAAGTAGAAATGGGAAACTCTTCCAGTATTGGAAAATAGTCTCCTTTTTCGTTCCGTACAGGTGCTGGAGACAAGGACCTAGTATATTTGTAATGCAAATCAGTTTGTTTTGTGCCCATGCCAACACCCACTGGTGTCCCTTGCTATGTGCACCTCATGGACAATAGAGAGTTGAGATAAAATGCCTCCTTTCTGGTTAGAAAGGTGTCACATTGAGTGGCACTGCTCCCTGCCCTGCCCTGAAGTCTGCCTTGTTTCCCAACACACAGGGAGCCCCACCAGCAAGCTCAGCAGTGTTTGTCAGGCCTCTCATGGGGCCGGATCTCCTGTTCCGAAGAGCCATGGGAGCAGCTTCGTGACCTCAGCTGTCAAGGTAATGTTCCTATTGGGGTGTACTTCCCATTAAGGGCATAGCTTTCAGAGTGTCTCATCTGTCAAAAGAGCTCTTTTTTTAGCAGTCTAGGATCTGTTTCGCTCTGTTAATGGCAATATATGATTAAACCAGAGGTGCCTACCTCAAAACCTCTACTTGGTTTATTACTTTATGCAGTAGCTGTTCCTAGAAGTCTGAAAATAGGTTATTTGTTAACTTTACAACAGCCTACGTTTAGGAAGATAGTCATGCAAATAGCAGAGTAACCGAGGCCTGTAACCAGTGATGAATAGGGTTTGCATTCTGATCTGCAAAGCTCAAATGGTACGGAGCTGATCTATCTCAGATAAAAGCCTTCCCTCCACAAGACGTGGGAGAGCTATTTCTGACAGGCAGGCAGCACCAGTGAGGCCTTGTCTGAAAGCAGCTGCTGCTCATGGGAGCTATTCCCCGTCTTCATGACTCAGGAACCTGAATGTTGGTTGTGGAGGGGAAGGTTTTCCAGTCGGCTTGTAGAAAGCAGATTGTTTCACATTTGGAGCTGAAGTGCTTTCCACATCTGCTAAGAAAAATGTGTTGAAGATTGCTCTCTGAAGCGATTAGTTTGGAGCACTTCAAATGTCAGGTGCTGGCTGGCTGTTCAGCTTCCAAGAGCCCGTCTGTCAGCTGGGTTTTACTTAGCTGGTAAAAAACACTTGTTTTGTACTGGTTTGGGGCTGTTCTTTTTTTGTAAGGTTGTAAATGAGTCAGAATGGACACATATCATTGTAACAGTTGAATTCTGTTGGATTCAGTTAAAATCTGAAGGTATTTAAAAAAAAAAAGAAGGAAATCTTAACTCTGTAAACAGATGTATTTATGTCCATATGTCTTCTGGTTAGTGGAAAGTTGTAATTTTGTGGTTCCTTTAAGAGGGAGGGATGTCTGATAGTTCAGTGTGATGTTACAGACGGTGTTTCACTTAATGCTTTTTATCTCTTCACTGCATGCTAGTTTCCTCTGTATTTTTTTAATGACTTATGCCCGCATTTCTTCAGTCACTTTAAAATGATCAATATGCATGCTGCTCTTGAAAGGGCTGGCCATGCCCCTAACCTTGTCTTCACACCTCCTGTTTGCTGGCAGTGGTTTGTTCTTGCTCACCACTTAGCTATACAACTGATGTGGTTGAAAGCTCATCTGTTTTCATCTGTATGCGTTGGCACAAGGAAGGCAGGAGTATTGATTTAGCATCTTGAGGGCTTTTTGGTTGTGTTCCAACCCAAGGATGGACTAAGTGATCATGAAACCACAGCCATAGACTTCACACTGATCATAAAACAGTACAGTTATTTTAATTAAACAAAATATAACCATGCCGTAATTCCTCAAGTGCGTTTGATTCGCTACAGCCACGGATTCAAGAATGAAAAATGCACCATTTTGCAGGTGTGAAAATGTGGTTTATTCCATTCGATGCCCTCACTGTTAGTGCCAGTTCGTGACTGGAAAGACTGTGCTGTCATGATCTGAGATAATTTTGCTTGCAGATTTAAATGGAATTTTTTTTCCCCCTCCATGACTTGTTTCTTCTTGGATACTCATCTCTGAGGTTGCACACAGAGCTGTAGAATAGCTGAGTTTGGTGAGGTCCTCTGGAGATCGTCTGCCCAGCTCTTGCCCATGGTGCTCAGGAACGTGTCCCGTTGGGTGTTGACTGTCTCCAGTGTTGAAGAGTCCACAGCCTCTCTGGGCAGCCTGTTCCAGAATTCAAAACAAACAAAAAAAAGCTTATGTTTAAACAGAATGTGTTGTATTTTAGTTTGTGTCCATTGATTCTTGTCTATTCATTGCATGCTACTGAACGTTGTCTGACTCAGTCATGTTCTCACCCTCCCATCAGGTTTCCATTGATTAGATGCCCACTCAGACTTGACTTCTCAAGGCTAACATATGCCAGCTATTAGCCTGCCTCAGTGTTACAGCTCAGAAATGCTTTGTGTAAGAAACTGCTGGGGGACCTGTCTGTTTCTTTCATTTGTGTATGATGTGGTAAGAAACAGTTGCTACTGTTGAAGGTGTAAATTGACAAAGAACATTTGCTTTATATGTTGTATTAAGTGTGTTACATTCCTGTTACTGAAGTGTTGCTTGATTTTTGGAAATGGTCTATCTGTACAGGTAATTCGGAATTGCCCAGATTGTCCCATGCCACCCACTATTAGTAATCTCTTGTTTTATTGCTTTTGTTGGACATTTCACCAATCTTTGTGCCACATCTTCCTATTCGCAGCAGGAGGATTCCCTGTTTGCCACCATGCCTCCTCTTTGTCCCATTGGGAGTCATTCCAAGGTGCAAAGCCCCAAATCAGTCACTGGAGGACTTGGAGCTTTTACAAAGGTATTCCTCTTGGTATTTGTGCCTGGACAGGGAGCCTAATATTACCATTTCGTGCTGACTTGTGCCACAAATGTGTAACTTTCAGTGCATGCAGAGCTTACTGGAACCAGTCTGTCACTGCCAGGAGCTGTCTAGCCCCTCTCAAAAGGTGTATCTTAATTTCTCTTCCCTTGGCTCTGCTGTTCCTGTGATCTTTCCTTTCATCATCTCTTTCATCCTTTCTTGTTCTCCTTTGAGTCACTGTTGCATTGAAGCTGATCTATTTAAAGTCTTTATTTGGTGAGATATAAGTAAACAGTAATAGATCTATCTACTCTTGCATTTTGTAATAGTTTCTTACAAAATGCTGTGGTGATTTCTGAGTGTCAGATGTTGCCATTTGTGTTTCCTTAGAATTTACCAACCTGAGTTTAAGGTTTCCAGTAATACTGGGTGATCGAACTGAAAGGTGGAAGAGTGCTTCCTACCAGTCACAGAACCCACAGCAATCTGGTGGGGGGGAAAAAAAGCTCCTGCCAAACCAACGGCCTTTCTTAAGTTGCTGATCTTGGTGATTAGATTTATGGCTTGTCGCAGATAAAATCATAACCGTGTTGAAATGTACGCAAGAGAATAATATAATCTATAACCACTTTCAGTATCTATATTTGGCTACAATATCTACAGCTATAATATCAACTATAATTTTGCCAGGTAGGAAAAAATGGACATTTTGGGCAGGGAGGTTTTTAGGTATTTGAAACCTCACAGTGTTCTGTCTCCTTTCTGAGATGCAGGATACCATTAGTAGGACTAGTAGTTCTAATGCTACTGGTAATGTCTGTGATTCTTTAATTTCTGTAAGTATCTTTCAAAATGGGAACGCTGGCTTAAGTACAGGCCCCCTCACAGGCTTGCATGTTGGGAGTAGCCCTCACAATAGGTTTGGGAGGTGAGTTAGAGTTCACCTGGTGGATGTGGCTCTCACACACCGAGTTACCGACTGCTGTGTGTCTGTTCTTGCTGGTAGGCTGTTCCAGAAATGATTCCCAGTGACTTAGTTGTTTGCTTTTTGCTTTTTGTTTTGTGTCAACTTTATTATGTTATTTAAAAGGTGATAATAAAACAGGAGCCAGGAGAGCTGCCCCAGCAACCCCAGGTGTCAGCAGCGGGGCCAACCACGCAGACCTCTGTGCAGCAGTATGTCACAGTAAAAGGCAGCCACATGTTGGCCTTGTCACCGCAGAAACCAGCTGTGAGCACGAGCGAGGGGACAGCGCAGTCCAAGGTATGAGGCACTTGGGTGTCTTTGGTTGGTTTTCAGCCTTTTGTCTTGCCTTGTAACACCTCATGTTTCTCCTGTGACCGTGGGGTTGGTTGTGCCTCGGGCACAGGCAGCAGTACCCTGGGTAGCTAGTTTCCCTGTGTGCAGAGGTAGCTCATAGTGTGCTTACCTTTTGCCCTTGTGAGGGGAGCAGCATACACAGACACTATTGCATTTCATTGCTTACAGAAAACATTTCGCACTCCTCTCTAGCCATTTGCAGCAGTGAGGAGGAGGCTTGTTTTGAACTGGATCCTGACAACCCAGAAAGTTGGCTGCCGTTATCAGTTTTTGCTGAAGCTCATCCAGGTCTCTCCGTAAAAGGAAGTAAATTCTTTCCTTGGACAGCAGGCCTGCAGCAAAAAAAAAAAAAGCAGGACAAACAGGGAGTAGGGGTGAAGACCTCCAGGGCTAGCATAAGGTGGAAGTGGTGCTACATGAGTGGTTACAGAACTGATTTGACAGGGGTGATGCAGCTTCTTGGGAGACACACAGTAAATGTGCAGTGGCAAGATGACAGGCATGTCAGAATTTCTCTCCTGTTTCCATTGTGGAGATTGTGAAATTGTGTGCCGACCACAATGGACTATGTATGAAGGGTTGAATTTTTCATAAGTAAATACATACTTGCATTGCCCTTTTTCCTGCCTTATTTGTCTGTTTGAGCAGGTATGCAAACTCTGTTTGCCTGCGGATATGTCAACACACAAAATTAAAGCACTGTGCGGATTCTAATTTGAGGCCATGGTTTTCCCAGAGAGTCTGTTCCCATGAATGAGTTGAAATTAAATCTCTGGATTTCCACCAAGACAAGCTTTATCCTCACTTGGAATTAATCCATTGCTTATGTATCAGAGAAAAATGAAGTTGCCCTGCGATTTGAATGTATTTAATCTTTTGCGGGTACTCTGAAATCCTGGCTGCGTTCTATAGCTTATTGCTCTTTAGCTGGGGTTGGCCTCTTGCCAGTCCAATCTTGTTTCAGAATAAAGAACCTTATCCACAAGTAGACCTATGGAAATTACCCTGAAGTACCTAGAGATGAAGGCGGCTTACCAGCTAGAACTGGAGTGGTTGAGTGGCACGTCATCCTGTACTTCTTTGTTGCAGGTTGTTGGCGTTCCAGTTGGTTCTGCTTTACAGTCAACAGTGAAGCAGGCAGTGGCTATCAGCGGCGGCCAGATACTTGTGGCAAAGTCTGGTTCTTCAGTGGCAAAGGCTGTTGGTCCAAAACAGGTTGTGACTCAAGGTGTAGCCAAAGCCATCGTGAGTGGAGGTGGAGGAACAATTGTCGCTCAGCCTGTGCAGACTATAACAAAGGCGCAAGTTACTTCCACTGGTGCTCAGAAAAGTACATCACAAGGATCAGGTAATTTTACACCTTGTTAATGGCTCACTGTTCTTCTTTGAGAATGAATAGAAAGATTTATAGTGTAGTAAATGTTAACTTGTTATCTGCAAGAGGGAAGAATGCACAAGTACATTACAGTATGCACTCTTCAAGGAGCAGCGTACTTGTTTCTGTGAGACCTGCAGTTACAGGGGCAGTGAGTGTTTGGGGTGCCCTGGGATGTGGAGATCAGCAGGATGTGCTGGGGAATGGGCTTAGAGAGTTGATGAGCTTTCACAGAGGCAGATCTCATACTTCTGTCCTGCCCAGCACTGTGGTCCTTAGATGCTCAGGGGGGCCCACATGAACCCAGCCAACAAAAGCCCAACTGTTACTACCACATCTCCCATCTTGCTCAGTGCCTGAAGCATACAGCCTGCTTCTGCATGCAGCTGGCTTTAGCTGAGCATGTTAGCTCAGACTCTGGACTGTTAGAAATGAGCTGTGTGGCCTGTAAACTTAAGCCCGCAGATTCCACCACTGTATTTCTTTGGCCTGTGACCACACAGAGGTTTCATTTATTCCTTTTTTTTTCCCCAGACCCGTTCAAAGTGTCTGTGCATCACTGATGGATTTTATCTGCTGTTACGACAGCTAAACATGGATTATTGAAGGCTAGATATGTGTGACTTCCAGTCCTTTCATTCTGTGCAAATTTCAATGCGTGCTGGTCTCTTCAAGGAGTAATTTTGTTTTATTCCTTCTTTCCAGTGATGGCTACACTGCAGTTACCAGCCACCAACCTGGCAAACCTGGCAAACTTACCACCGGGCACCAAACTGTACCTCACCACCAACAGCAAGAATCCTTCTGGCAAAGGAAAACTGCTTCTCATACCCCAGGGAGCCATACTGCGAGCCACGAATAATGCTAGTTAGTCTTGCAGGGAAATCTAATGAGTTAAATAATGTAATCACTGCATAATTAATGCTTGCTGTTCTTGCTGTAACACATCCTGGTACTGTGAAAGTCAGTAACAGAAGGAAGTTTCTTTGTTCACAACAACGCAGCATGTGGAGCTTTTTAAGCCTGGGTTGTCAAAAGTGCCTTCTGTTTTAGATGGTACTGCCTTACATGTAGCACTCCCAATATCTGTCTTTCTGTGCTGAAAGTAGTGCAGTTTTTTGAGAGCTCACAGTGAAGGATTGCCTTTCACTTTATTTTGGTACATAGGGAGAGACACCTGATTCTTATAATGTAGAACTGATGGCTGATTTGAATGCAGTTTTGAAAGCTATTAGTAATGGAATGAGACCCTGGGAAACCAGAAAGATAAACTAACTCTGAGAAGGACAAGATAACTACATCTGGAATAAGAGAAAGAAATGGATTTCAGTATTGACGAAAGGTTTGATTTCAAGCTGTTGACACCAGCAGAAATAATTTATTGTTAATAGAGTTTTGAATCAGACTTGCTTTCGTAAGTTTCCTGCTTGCAGGCATTGTGAAATACCTGGGGAACAGCATTGCTAAAAGTGTCCTGAGGGCTGGTACTTTTTTTTTTTATAGTGTGCTGTTGCTATAGGAAATGTTTTATGAGCCTTCTCAAGAATGCTCCTTTTTGAGGCTGGGATAGATGGACTGGGTGCAGAGTGTTTGCTTGCAAGTTCTGATGCTGGCAGTGGGGGAGAGATAATCAGCTTATTATGTAAGAAGGTAAACACCATCAACATAGCAGCAGTGTCACTGAAAGCATGGATACCATTGGTGATGGTTTTCTGGACTGTAGAACTCGTGATGGGAGCCTCTTTGCTTAAGATTTAGATGGCAGTCCAATCTTGACAAGTAAATGCTCTCTCAAGCCTTGAGGAAGAGCTAGTAGTTGTGATTTATGACAGAGCCACCAGTATTTTTCAACCTTTGTTTCCTAATGGGAAATTACAGCATGTCTGTGTCCATTCTGTTCCTTCTAGAGGCAGAGCAGTATCGAAATGTTGATGTGATTCACCACCAGTTAGAGTCCATGATCCAATACTCTTTATTAACAGAACTGCATTGGAACAGCAAGCAAAAGTAAAATTAGGAAGCTGATGGGATTTATTGTGTTTTCAGGGCTTTTGCTGTAGATTCAGTACCTGCAAAAGGCTGACAAAAACACTGTGTATCTGTTGTACAGCATTTTCTTTGGTAGAAACTTTTACAACAGCCCTAAATGAGCTTTGTATGTCCAGTAGTCCTCATTCTCCCTGTGTCTCCCTTTGTTCATTGCATTTGCTGAGCTTTCAGAGAGCACAACAGCACATCTGAACTGTGCTGTGCTGAGCGATTATGGCATTTATGTCTGTGTGTACTCAGCTACATAACATGCCACAGCAAGCATCTTACAGGCTGTTGTCAGGTACTTGTATGTACAGGAATCCTTCAGCAACTGACATTGTCTGGTTGCAGAAGAGCCAAGCCTTCTGTTCTGGTTGCAGGTCTCCAATCTGGTGGTTCTACGAATAGTGGAGGAGGAGGAGGAACCCAAAGTACAAGCAGTAACTTGTCACAGCACCTCACCTATACATCCTACATCCTGAAGCAGACACCCCAGGTCAGTGAAACAAGCACTCTAGCTGGAGCAGATGGGCATTTCAGGCTGCTCTCTAGCAAGCTGTGCTGTTTTCTCCTCTGTCGGGCACTTGCTTTTGCTTCTTGTGCATCTCTGCCCCTCACCTCCCCTTACGGAGTGGCACCCCTCATGGCTCGGCTCCTCACAGACTGGGAAAGTAGCATGGAATGCTTTTTCATGCCAAGCAGTGGGTGGTGTTGAGAGAGGAATAAAGAGCCTATGGTGGCAGGGGAGCAAGAGTCTCCAAAATAAGAGAGGTGACTTGACAAAGATAATATAGAAGAGCTAACGGTAGGTTGTGTGGGAGTTGTAGGAAGGCTGTGCAGACAGGAGAATAAAAGAGTTGTTTGAGAGAAACAGCAAGGGTGAGAAAGGAAGAGAAGTGACAGAAGAGAAGATCATGTGAAGGGGTCTGTGCATGACAGTGGGTGAAGGAAGGCTCTGAAGAAGAGCGACTAAATAATAATGTGAAACAGGAAGGGAGGCAAGGCCTCAGATTGTTAGGAGTGCTTGCCTCCAGTTCTAGCTGTGATTTCTGCATGCTGAGCTCTGAATGTGTAGTGCCTATGGCAGAAGTAAATACATTTTGATGTGAGAAGATAACACTGTTTTGATTTCTGCCTTTTCCCTAACCCAGCAGTAGTCTTTTTGATCTTGCAAGTTAAGTACCATTTGTCACAAAGAATAAACCTGAAGAGCGTGAAGTGTGTTAAATTATGGTGCTGTATAGCTGCCTCTGAGGATGGCTTTTTCACCCTTACCCTTTGCATCAGGAAGTGTTCTGCACTGGGAAGGCTATGCCCAGGTCTGGTTGCAGAATCATCCATTGCAATTAACAGTGCAACAGAGAAAAATGCTTTGTGGCAGTGGAGTGCTTCCTGTCTTTGGAGGTGGAGACTCCTTCAGACCTTTTGGTGGGGTCAGCAAAGATATCAGGATGCCGAACTTTTTCTTCTTTAATTCCAAGTATTTGTGTAGAGAAAGAATGTCAATAAGCTTCTGCTTCAAGTAGTAGTTTTGCATCACAGAGCACTTGCAGATGTTGCTGTTCTGTTACAGCTACAGGCTTGTTTGTAGCTGTATTGACACTGCCTGTATTGACACTCCTAACTTGTCCTGTATTGACTCTTAACTGTGGTTTCCAAGTGCTGACTTGTGACTTATTTTTGGAGCAGGGCACATTTCTGGTTGGTCAGCCTTCTCCTCAGAGTTCTGGGAAGCAGCTCACTCCAGCATCAGTTGTTCAGGGCAGTGTAGGAGTTGGAGCATCTTCAACACAAGGACAAGCATTAAAAGTAATAACTGGACAGAAAACTGCTTTATTTACACAGGTAACTTGCAAATGACGTGTTTTTCTTGCCAGACAGCATTTTGTTAGATAAAGGGTAGAAATCACAATTGCGCAATGAGAGCTTTAACTTTTGTAGCCTTTTGGTTTTTCTCTGTACGATTATGATAACGGCTATGGTACAAAAGCATATGAAGGTGTACTTGTAAGTGAAGGTACTAGACTATGCTTTACCAGCTTTATTGGTGTTCTCAAAGTGGGTCGTGTCT
>PPHD01015654.1:0-15975 GCA_002909625.1 Bambusicola thoracicus
CTCCTATATATATATATATATATATAAATGATAAAGTATGTATCAAGCTCAAAAAACCACACATTTTTAGAGACCAATGTTGTTTGAGAACGACTAGTTAGTGAAATAGATGTTTCCAGCACAGTTTACTGGATGGGAGGTGGTGATGGAAGAAGGGGAAAAGCTGTGTGGAGATTATTATTAATAATGTCTTTCTCTTTACAAATTATGAAAGGAAATAGCACTTAGAAGTAAGTACTAAGCGAACATTCCTACAACATAGCAACATTACATCACTAAATCTATATACTGAATCATATACTAAAATAAGTATGCAGGTTAAACTTTCTAACAAAATGATGCAAAGAACTCTCAGTTAACAACAACAACAAAAAAACATCTTTGAAATATAGACAAATCTAAAAAAAAAAATTATTGCTGAATTATACTCTTCTTTAGTGCACTTCACTGTAACTCTGTTGATTTCAATGAATTTTAAGTTTAAATTAACTACCAATATTCATATACTCAAAATTCTGAAAATATTTATTTATTAATTGTCCATTTATTTCTATTATTTTGTTTTATTTAGTTTAGAAGCACAGTGTGCCCAAATTTGCATTATAGTTGTTTAGCATGAAGAAATGCTCAGTTTATAAATGCAGTCCTACTTTACAGCTATGAACAGAAGACTGAAAGAGAACGCACTCTTTAGAAATAAATTCAATGCATTTAATTTTAGCTAACAATTATAGAAATTACTGATATTTAAGGTAGACATAAAAAAACAAATACTACACATTTCAAAGTAATCAAACAACTTGTATTTCAATCATTTAATCAAAAAGATCAGTTTTAAAAAGTAATTAAAATACATAGAAACTCTTTAGACAGCATAAATTTTATTACCTCTATGTCAGTCTAAAAACCTTGCCAAAGGTCTAGCCTAATCCTATTAATATTCATAATTTACATCCTTGCTTTCTGTAAAAGCATTATTTATAATCTTTTTAAATTCCTGATTCTCTTGACACTCTTAAGACAGTCAATAAGTAATCTCTCTGTAGCTTACTAAGTAATGCTTCTCAATTTCAACTGACATTTTTCTTTTGATAGATGATATTTTCATTACCACAGTAGTTAATACATATAAATAAACTTCTATATAAGCATATATATATGTGTATATATATATATATATATGACATATGGCATATGTATATATGTATATATATATGTCCTTTTACTGGAGTGAAACTTTTTTTTTTTTTTCCTTTTATCATTTTGGTTGTAGATATCGTTTCAGAGATTTTATTACATACATATATATAGCATATATATGTATATGTGTACACATATGCATATAAAGTTATGGATTATCAACACTTTTTCTGAACTGTTTATTGTAGATCTCAATCAACGATAATCTTGGCACAAAAATTATTCTCTAATTATATTTGGAGTGCTAGATACGTAAGAAAACTGTTAGTCTTTAACTTCGCTAGTCAGTTAGATCTAAAGTCTAAAATTTCTGTTGAGCGTGATAAGCTTGACTCTGAATTGTACTTTTACATGCATCTAGTAGCATCTCTCTGCTTTGTTTTTGTTGTTTGTTGTGCTGTGTTTTGTTGTTGTTGCTGGTTTTTTTTTGTTGTTTGTTTTTTTTAATACCCAAGATTATAAGACATTCAATTCAACAAGTAATTGCAATCTTCCCTTTTAAGCAAGTGTACCAAAAAGCCATAATTCAGGCTATGTTTAGGTTATACTGAAACGTTAGAGAAAAATATTATTTTATTTACCTATGATTCTAGTGAGAAATAATTGTAGTAGAACTGAACTGCAGTAAAATCAATTTTTCTTTTTTGGAGAAAAATAGGAACATAAGGTCAGAGTTTCATTGGAATTCAAGGCTACTAGTTTTCCTGTTACTGATACTGCTTAAGGATCTTACTTGTTATATTGTTTGACAGATATTGAAAAGAAAATTGAAATTAATTGAAGAAGCATGGAACCTTCTTGCTTAACACAAACTGTAGTTTCATTGTACCGAATTTCACGGTTTCACTGGTTCAAACATATATGTTTAAGAGATGCCTCTAGGTGAGTATGCTTATTTGCATAAACATCTTGTCATTTTCCACGGCCAGATTTGACTCATCGTAGATGGGCTTATATTAATCAAAGAAGTTGCCAATGAAGTTGAATAATAGACTCAGAACTAGTCTCTGAAGATTCAGTTTTGGTATCCATTCAGATACTGTAGCCATCCTAGCAGGTTTTCTTCTGTAGGGAACTACTGCTTTATTTAGGCGCAGCATCAGAATCCATTTCATTTGATTCATTGCAGTTTTAGATAGATAGCAATCCCTTATATTCCATAAAGGAAAATCTAACTTTTTTATTTAGGAAATTAAGATCCCAAAATTTTGATGTTTTAGAGAAAGGTCAGGATTCTTGTGTAAAATAGTCTTTACTTTACAGCTTTATTTACTAAAGCTGGAATTAAAGAAAATATTTATTAAGTACCAACATGTGACACAGATTAGAAAACTGCTAGGATGGATCTCTGATTGGTAGGTTAATTTTCTAATGTGATAGATTAATCAATGTAAAGCACATAGCTCAGTTGAAACTGCTGTTCCAAATTGCCAATTTCATCTTCATCCAGCAGAGAAAATGCCAACTTTTTTCTCTGCAGTAAAATCTTCTTGTTATAACAACGAAGTAAGAGCAGAGTTACTGTTATTGTGAAACATCTGGTAACCACAAGATGTGACTCCTGTGAGATAATCACATCCATGGAAAATTAGAACTTACTGAACTTTGTTATATTTCATGTTTTGTAATACCCCTGAGTGTGGCTGACATATAATTCCATAATCACTTTGCTTCTGCACCAGAAATAAAACCACAGATGCTACACTTTGCAATAACAGCCATCGCTTAGCATAAATAAATGATCAAAATAACAGTATTGTGCATATATAAAATATATATGTCATAATAAATACTGTGGGATTTAAAGTTGCTGGGAACACACTAAAATAGGTGCTGAAGGCCTCATTATGGGCATCATTAAAAATAGATCAGGAGTTAGAATATTAAGAAAACAAAGCAAAACCAAGCCTCTTCATTTTCACAGCACTACTTCTTGTTGTCAAATCTGAATTGTTTGTCTCCTCTTACTTACTTACATTACTACTCCTAGTACTTACATTAAAAATATCCTTGTTATTAGGTAAACAGTACGTCTGGCAACATGCTACCTTTTACAATAGTATTTCTATACTGTATGGCATACTCAAAGGCTAGTGTCTCTTCAGGTGGAGGTTTAATAGCTCAGTGTATTGGAAGTGTGAGAAATTCTCAAGTGTTTGTTGACCTGGAGTACACATGGCCAATGATGCTGTTTTATTTTGTTTTGATATGTTTTATTATTAGTATTATTTTAATTATGTGATACAAACCTTTTCTGCACAAGTCTGGTCTAAATGCTTGCAGAAATTTGAAGTACATCCAGGTACCTCAGACTTACAGAAAACACTATATTTTCATTTTTATTCATCATCTATATTTTATTTTGAGAATAGATAGACTTCTTAACACAATCTATCTTTTTGTGTCATGTTTTTGTATAAGAAAATGAGAATGCTTTCATTTTTTCAATTTTAAAATATGTGAAAAAAGGTATATCCTGTCGTAACCAAGGGTTATAAATCACAAAACGGAATAATTATCATAAGAGCCTCTTTTTTCACCTGTTACTATCCCTCTCAAAGCTGGGACAACAACTGCTTTTTGTTCGTATTGATTTTCCCTCTTTTCACTTGCTTTTCATTTTTCCTCCCTAGCGTAGCTGTAAATATTTTTTTTTTTTTTTTTCTGGCTATTATGATTTACAGTAGCTTTAAGAATAAAGGTAGTTGAAGGAAAATAATGTCTCAGTGTAGTGTAGTTTCATTTTTGCTCTTGGCTTCATAATTAAGTAGGTAGGTATGATTCATATCATATTAGCCAATTTATTGTGTTTCTGATTTTCCATCACTCTTCTTATTTTTCTTTTGATCAGTTATCAATCCATTGTAGCTTGCCTTTTAATAGAATAAAATGACCATATAAATCAAACAAAAGTTTTTCTGCTTTCAGTTAACTTTACCTGAGCCACTGGGTAGTTCTTTAAATTCTGAGCATTTCCTAGCTACATCTTTGTTTTCTATTCTACTCAATAATAATGTAAATTAAACCTACAAGAATTATACCTAAGAATTTCTGTAATCTCTCTTTAACTTTGACAGAAATTCTCTGAATTGTCCTGGGCAAATTAGTTAAAAGTTCTTATTACAGTTACTGGCAAGATTGCAGTGAAGACTCAGATGAGGATAATAAATACAAGCATGTAAATGCTAATAGTGCCCAAAGGTCTTGTAGCTTTTGTGCATGAACAGGCCTTCATTTCATCTGTTGGATTCATGAAGGAATTAGTGCACTGACTCACAGAACATTGACTTTCCTAATATTCAGATCTTTATTTCAAGTACGAAGTCCAAAAGGCAGAATTTTACAGGCAAGTCCAGAAGCTCCTGCTTCTCAGTTGATTTGATATCAGGCCTGTACAGTCTGATGCTCATTTGCTGCAGTTTTGAACTGTTGATTTGCTCATGCACAAAAAGTCAGAGAGAGTAGCAGGTACGGCTTGGTTACTTTTGATTCTGTTGAACTGGATTTGTTGCTGATAAATAGCTTTGTAAATGCAGGTGTTTAGCATTCAGGATTTTCTAGTATTTTAATTTTAAAATGATCCAGGTTTGGTCTATCTAGAAGTCACTAATAAAGTTAAACAAATAAATTAACAAAAATATCAGTCTTTTGCATGCCAGAAAAGTCCTGGCATACAAATCCAGAAAATAAGTGTTATTGATTTTCTCTAGAAATGCACCTAAGCAGGTTACAGTGGGACAGAAATATGAAGGCCCAAAAGATCAGTAAAATCGTATTCTGACGTGCTCAATGAAATCACCTATTTCACAGTGATATTTCATTTACATTTTATGAACACAGAAAGTATGTATTCCACACAGAGTGTAAATAAGCAACTACATTTAAGGCATCTGTGTGTAAGATTTTATGACATCTTTTGCTTAAATAAGCAATTTTCTATCAGAGTAACTGAATTTCATAAGATAAGATTTCATAAGTCTTAAGTTTATCTACTACTTATAAAAGTTTAACATGTTACTGAATCTCATAACATTAATGGAGAGCAGCACTAACATGATACAGGACTAATTTAATTTTACAGAAAGATTTGCATTTTGCTTTTTTCCTCAGAAATGTCAGTACCATTTGTTCTTAATACTTTCTACCCTAGAACTGCCAGTACTTTCAATGGATAGCTGCCTTCTCAGTGAAGATGAAAGATTAGAAATGTTTGTAGCTATTTCAATTTTTATTTATTTATTTATTTATTTCAGTGCAGTGGATTGCTTATGTATCTCTAAAATACTCAAGGTATAATTTACCAAAATATTTTTCAGCCTGTATTTTAATTAAAAACAAGTCAGCAATATGAAAATGAAAATCTAAGGCTGACACCAGCTTATATAGAGAATAAATAATACATTTAAATTTATGGACTACTAAATTAAGATATTTTATCACAACTTGACTCCTTTATAAAGCAGTTCAAACTCAATTTCCTGAGTCACAGATTTCTTCACAATAGTATATTACTTGTTAAAGCTGAGGGGGGAAAATAGTGGTATGTATCTGTTTCCCTGAATCAGGAAATGAAATCTTCAGATATATTCCCTTGTTATAAAGAAGACATGGTATCAAGAGCATCCCTTGCTCCTGTCTACCTCTCCAGAAACGTGTGTTTCTGCTAATCACCGACAGATTCTTTCGATGCCCATGTGAATCATAACTAGAGATGTTTTTTTTCTGTTGTTCTGTGCTGTCCAGATCACACATTTGCCCCCACATTTTTGACCTCTTTCCTAGCTAAAATAAGTAAATAATATAAAAATTTATACAATGTATCATCAACAAACTAGTAGACTCAGCCCTAGACAGTCCTCATACTTGAATTATTGGTCTTGGGACTGTTGCTTTGTGCCATGGGGAAGCTTGAAATGCACCATGTAGTGAATCCACATGCTTCTAGTTCTGATATTTTAATGGTGCAATTAAATTCTTTCCTTATAAGGCTCTTCTTAATGTTCCTTGGCTGTTCAAGGATCATTGTGACACTGCCTTTACTGCCAGTTTTTCTGACTAGATTCCCTTTCCTGATATGTCTATCTTACTGTATGACAGTATTGCACATGCTATTACAGCGTTTACAACCTTGTTTGAATGTAAGAGCTGTGGGGTTACAGAGAATGCACAACACACACTTATTCCTTTCCTTGTGTGAGCTACTGAAGGAAAGTGAAAAATACAGCAGAATGGGGAGCAGAATTTGGGAAGTGTCCTTAAGCAACAACAACAAAAAAACCCTAAAACCTCATTTTTTCCTCTCATTTTTCCCTTCTGGCCCCTGGAATGCAGAACTGGAGTTCTCAGGAGTGCTGCAAACAAAGCAGGCAAGCAGAGTGTGGGGCGTCAGTAAGAGTGTGGTGCTGCAGTCTGCTCAGACAGGACAAGCAGCGAGGACAGAATATCTCCCTCCACTCGGGAGATCAGCTTAACTACTGACTGTCACTGAGAAAATAAATCTAGCCATAGTCTCCGCTAGAGGCAAAGTGCTATTGCCAAAATGAATGTGGCAACTGAGACCAAGTGCCTGGCCAGAAATGCAGCTATTCATGTCTCTGGCTGCAGGGAGTGCCTGAGCCTGTTGCTGCCACCGCAGGATGGTAGAGATACCACCTGTATGAGGTGTGAGAAGATGGATGATCTGCTCAGCATGCTGTCAGAGCTCGCAAAGAGGTAGAGAGATTCAGGGAGTTAGAGCAGGAGATAGGCTGGTGGAGTAACTCCCTGCCATACCTGTGAGAAGGAAGGCACTGGGGTGAAACACTCCAAATACTGATGGATTCAGGAATCCATCCCTGTCACCATTGTAAAGAGAGAGGGGACCTAAGAGATGGGGAGGAATGGAAACAGGCCCCTGTTCAGCATCACAGGAAAACACTCTCCCTTTTTACCTCTATTCTCCTGGTGCCCCTACATAGTAGGTTTGAGGCTTTGGAATGAGAGGGACAGGTAAATGAGGATGTGGTGGATGGTGCACCCAGGAAGTTGTCTAGGGTGAAGCAGTCAACTCCATGCCTCAAGAGTGCCTCTGCCAAGAAGATAAGAAAGGCAGCTGTTGTAGGTGACTCCCTTTTTGGGAGAAAGAAGGGCCCCATATGCCAGTAAGACCCTACCAGTAGGGATGCATGCTGCATCCCTGGAGTCAGGGTCAGGGACATTACTAGAAAATGTCCTTCCTGGTCTGGTTCACTCCTCTGATTGTTAACCCTTACTGATAGTTCAGGCTAGCAGTGATGAGGCTAGCAGTGATGTATTTTGATTTGACTTGACCTGTTACTGGGCACCACTGAAAGGAGCCTGACTTTGTCTTCTTTGCTCCCTCCCATCAGCTGTTTACAGACAATGATAAGATCCCCCCTGAGTCTCCTCCAGGCTGAGCAGTCCCAACTCTCTCAGCTGCTTCTTTTAGAAGAAGTGCTCCAGTCCTTACGTCATCTTGGTGGCCTTCAGTGTCTGTCTTGTACAGAACTGGAGCAGTAGTACTATGATTTTACCAATGATGAGTGGAGGGTAAGGATCACTTGTCTTGACCTGCTGATGGTACTTCACCTTAAAGCAGCCAAAGTCACTTACACTTTTCTTCACAGCAAGGATAGATTTCTGACTCATGCTCAACTTGATGTCTACCAGGACTCTTAAGTCCTATCTGCAGAGCTTCTTTACAGATGAGTGGGCACCACAATGTACTGCTTTTTATCTTCAGTCTGGGATAATTTTAAATGTTTACTAATACTTTTTATACATTTTTCTTCTTTAGTCTGTATCTCCCTGTTGCTTATAAATTTACTGCATGTGATGCCTTTTGCATACATTAGATACTTGGTCTTTGTTTTCTTTATTTGTCCTAAGACTATTTTTGTTCAGTTCCAGTTTTGCTTGTCTGTAACTGACCTTGGATGAATGGATAATAAGTTTGGGATGATATGGATGGATAATAAGTCTCCACTGTTTCTTTTCTTATCCTTGCACTGAGCATATGAAGACACCCTCCTGTTCTCTTCTGTGTTTACTCCTGTGTTTGTACTCCTCAAGGCCTCTACATTGCATAATTAAGATAGACTCATAAACGTTATTTTTCATAGAATAAATGCTTGTTATCACTATATGTAGCAAACTATGGTTTTACCATACAAAGATTACAGTAGTCTTTGCTTAAACTTCATTTTTATGGGCTTATACTTCTATTTCCTTTCCCTTTCCCTTTCACCTTCCCTTTGCTTTTCTTTATACTATAAAGAAAATTACATTGAAGGGATATTCTCTGTTACTTCATCAGTCCTTTGATGCTCTTCACTCTGAGTACAGAAGAGACTTTTAGTATATATTTTCTGACAGTACTTTACTGACTTCTGTATACTTTATTCCTTTTGCTACCTTAATATGATTTCTTTCTTTTTTTTTTCCCACCTAAATGGACCAATTCAAGTTGACTGAATTGTCAACAACCTCATCCATTTATCATCCTGTACCTATATACTATTTTGTCTGTGTGACTTCTTCTTTGTAAATGTGATTCAATGGATTGCAATTCAGGCTCACTAATCAATCAAGAACATCCATAAAAGAGCTTGGAATATGCAGGTGGGCATATTTACTTCCTCAATCTTAGGAACCATATCTGCTTATTGTATCAAATCTCTTGGTTGTCTTTATCATCTGCAAAACTAGCCGTGGTTTCCACTAGAATGTTACCTTCAATATGTTCTTTGCTGTAGAAGCCTTTTTCCCATTAAAAATAAAAATAAAAAAATAAAAAATCCCCAATTGTTCTACTTTTTACAAACAAACAGATCAATTTGTCTGCTTACTGTCTAAATAATTCAAGTTCCTGTGTCTGTGTATGGCACAGCTGAAGGTACTTTTATTTCTCATAAACAGGCAAAGTGCAACTTCAAACAAATCAGATTATTTAAGGTTATCATTTCATTGTCTTTCGTAAAATATAATCATTTTACATATTAAGAAACTTCACACACTAATTCAAGAATTAAACAAAAATATTTTGCTTGGTTTTTTTTTTTTATATATATTATATATTCCAGACTATCATTTAGATACTGACAGTTTAGATACATGGATTTTATTCCTCAGAAATTCATGAGATACAGACAATTGTATTCATCTCCAGGTAATCACAGAATCATAGAATCACAGAATGGCTTAGCTTGATATGGATCTTAAAGATGGTCTAGTTCCAACCACCTAACATCTAACCAAAATCTTTCCTCTTTTAGGTAAAAGCCATTCACTTTGGTTGTGTCATTACCAGATTGTATAAAAAGTTTTCCTCGGTCCTGCTTACAAGCTCCCCTCAAGGACTGGAAGCTGTAATGAGGTCTCTGAAGAGCCTTCTCTTCTCCAAGCTGAACAAAGCCAGCTTCCTTAGCTTGTCTTCATAGGAGATGTATTCTGCTCTTCTGATCATCTTAGTGCCCCTCCTCTGGGCCTGCTTCAACAGCTCCATACCTTTGTTGTGCTGAGGACCCCAGGTCTGGACACAGTACTCCAGCTAAAGCCTTATAAGGATAAGGAAGATGGGAACAATCACCTCTCTTACCCTGCTAGCCACTCCTCTATTGATGCAGTCCTGAATAATGTTCCAGACTACAAGCACACATTACTGGCTCATGTCCAGCTTTTTGTCCATCAGGACATGCAAGTCCTTTTCCACAGGCCTGTTCTCAATGAGCTCTTTTTCCAGTCTGTATACATGTCTGGGATTCCTGCAACCCAAGTGCAACATCTTGCACTTGGCCATATGGAACTTCACGTGGTACAAACTGGCCCACTTTCAAGCCTTTCCGGGTCCCTCTGGATGGCATTTCTTCCTTCTGTTCTTTCAACTGCACCACTCAGCTTGGCGTCATCAGCAAACTCTTTGAGAGTACACTTGATCTTACTGTCTGTGTCCTTGCTAAATGTGTTGAAGAGCAACAGTCTCAAAATGGACCCATGAGGGATATGACTCATCACTGGCTTCCACCTGGACATAGATCTACAACCCTCTGGCTGTGATCATCCTACCAATTATTTATCCACAGAGTACTTCAGCCATCAGATTCAGCCAGATGCCCCTGGTGAAGCCATGTTGGCTTCCTTAAAACACCTCCTCATGTCTTCCAAGAGGATCTACTCTGAGATCTTCGGAGAAACAGATGTGAGGCTCCCTGGCCTTTAGTTCCCCAGTTCTTTTAGTTCTCCCTTTCCTGTAACTAGAAGTGATGTTTCCCTTGTGCCAGTCACCAGGGACTTCAGCTGACAGCCATGACTTTTCAAATATGACAGAGTGTCTTGGCAAACACATAAGCCAGTTCCTTCAAGACCGTGGGATGCATGTCATTTGGCCCCATAGATATTCAGCCTCATAAGGTGGTGTCAGACTTACTCTTCTCTTAAAGTGAGAGGGATTTTGCTTCCTGGCCTCTGCTTAGAAGTTCAGGAAGAGAGGCATGAAGAACATGAGCCTGACTGGCTGCGAACTGTGGAAAAGAACTCACAGAGTACCTCAGACTTCTCCATGTCTACTGAAGCCAGTTTTCCCTTCTCATTTATCAAAGTGGGTACACTCTCTTTGGCCTGCCTCTTCTGACCAATGTGCCTATAGAATCCTGCTGAATGTTTATGGAGACCAAACAGTCAGTGTCAGCACAGTGAGTCAGTGGTTGGTGATTTTCATCAGTGGTGACATTAACAGTAACAGTGGATCATCTCTGTTGGTGCACATTTTTACATGTGTCATGCATACTGTTGTTCATCACTGGCAAAAATGAATAGGTAGTGATGGTGGCTGTGCTGGAAAATAGTGTTTTGTAGATGAGAATATGCTCTATCAAATAGTGTTATTGTACTCTTCATATCTGTTGTAGTTTTTATGGAAATAAACAGGAGGTACTACTTTCAGAGCTACCTATGTATGTACTACGTAACTTTCAGAGTTCAACAACTTTATTTAGTTACTAAAATCGTGTATTTTCTGCAGGTAGGAACACAGTAAACAGGATCAGTGTTAGGAACACACACAATCATTTTGTTTTCTGACATAAGTACCTATGCTCCCTTTTCTCATATATTCAGCAGTATTTGCAAGCAACTCACTACAAGTGTCAATATTGTGACAAGACTGCATACATAATATTCTTTATGTATGAGAGTAAGTTGGACTTACTCTTAGGAGATGATGCAAACTTGGATACTGTATTTAATACAAGGTCTTGTTTTCTTAACATGATGCTTACATGTCACAAGCCACACTTTTTGTGTAATGCATTTGATCATACTGTAATTGAACTCCTGAGAGCACAAGAAAGAGGACAAAATACAAAATTAATGACTGAAAAAGTATGTTAGTGCTGTACTTCAGTGAAGCACTGAGAAAGCTTGAATAAGGTGTGAGCTATCTGCCTCAGCATAGACTTAATTTTAAAGCAGTAAAACAAGCATTTGTACTATGCACCATTTTTTAGTAAAATAAAACTCTGGAAGTAAAAACTTGAATAATTTCTTAGCTATCTACCTCAAAATTGACTTAATTTTAAAGAAATAAAACTCTTAAAATAAATAAACAAATAAATAAATAAATAATCTTTTCCACTTTGCAATACATTTGCAATAAATTCCATTATCCTAATAATTGTATGAAAATTGACATGTTGGCTTTTTTTTTTTTTCACCTGAACTGTAAATGTGACTATTTTTTACATTTGTATAACATAATTTCTAGATTTGCTCTGAAAATACTACTGCAATATATATTCCACCTAATACATTTTGTTCTACAAAGAATATAATGCAGACAAAATCAGTTGTGTTCTCCTCAGATATTAGTTTATGAACAACAGTAGAGCTGCAGCTGCAGCTGATGAGGAAATGCTTTCTGGATCAGTAGAATCTTTCAAGCAGCTATCATTGAATGATCAATAGCACCACCTATATTTCAAATGGATAAAAATATATAAAGAGAAATCTCAATATCTTCCAACACAACTCATGAATAAAATGTTAATGGGGCTACCATGGGTACAAAATTCAATTGCTTTTGAACACAGCATATTTTCAAATTAGATGTTTTAGGCTCCACGTCAGACGGTCTTAAGCAAAAAGTTCATTTTTTAACACTGTTATTACAGGAAGGTGTAATGTGTGTGTGGTCATTTTTGTTTGTTTGTTTCTGGAAGAGAAGTTACTTTTTAGTTCTTGTAAATCAAAAGTAATCTTTCCAAAGGGTAATAATAAAAACCATAAAAACCCTGCTGTCTGAACCAGCTGGAAACCTTAAAACAGTATTGATTATGAAGGAGTGCATTAATAGAGAGGTAGTATTGCTATTTTTGAAGATTATTATTTTACTTTATTTTTAATCACTGACATAGGATTTGTGTCCCAATTTAACTTATAGGACTTATATTTGGGGGTTTTAATCTTCATTTTTTTTTTCCCCTTAAGATTAACTTGTTTTAATTTTAATGGGACAACCTGACCTCTATTGTGCTTCTTAAATAATTTCTTTATGTCTTTCGCTAAGAAATAGGTCCAATGTATCTGGTTGCAGCTGCATTTGCAGTTGTTTTTTTAGAAACCAAACATTTACAGATTCCTCAAAACCTCTCTAGTTGTTTCCACTGTTGCTAGTTGATTTTTGTGGATGCTTACATGAAATCACATAGCGAACCTTTTCTTGCTACTGGACCAACTGACTTCTGATCTGCTTCTCTGAACTATGTTATTTTTCAAATTACATCTAACCTGATAAACTAGTCCGTGCCAAATGGCACACATTTGTGTGTATCCAGGAACAAGACAAATGCCTGTGCTCCTCTGCTCTGATCATTTGGAGAACTTCTCCTTGTATTCTTCCCAGAACCAGAGGTGAACTTTACTTCAGAAGCAATCTAACATACCTCACAGGAACAAATCGGTGTTTATGAGTGTATCCACATTAGCTTTTAGTTTGGATCACAAATTTGTCTTGCAATTGTCCTTACTTATTGGGCTCTGATTGACACAGTCATACATAAATTCATAGACAGAATAGCTAAAGTTAGAAGGGACCTCTGGATGTCATTTAGTCCAGTCTCTCTGCTCAAGCAGGGACCTTGCAGCACATTGCACAGGATTGTATTCAGATGGGTATTGAATATCTTCAGAGAAGACTCAGAACCTTTTTTTAAGCACAATTTCCTTTTGGCTGCATTTTGCCCATAGAGAATGATTACCCTATGGTGAGTGATCTAAAGAGGATGTGAAGTATTAACAGAGCCCTCCATACTTCTTCCCTTTCCTGGAGGTTTTTCTGTCTGTGTTCAAAGTCAGTTTTGACAGTGAATTGAAATAATATGAGAAGTACCCATTTCTTTTAGTTCAGAAGCTGCTGCAGAATAAAACTCTTCTGTTCATATAATCAAGCTAACTCAGGATCAAGACATTTAATTAATTTTTGACATATAACAAACCATCAATCAGCAAACTACACATTCAGAATCAGTACTGGCAATACTTTAATAAACAGCAATACTATGTAGGTTGTTCTGAAAGTAATGACCCTCATTTATTTCCATGGAAACTACAACAAAGCACAGTAACACTATTTGATAGAGGAAATTCTCAGCTACAAACCACTGTTTTTCAACAGTGAGCACCATTAGCTATGCATTTTTTTTTCCAGTGATGAACAAGAAAGAGCTTGCATGCCAGTCGTGAAAACCTGCACCAGCAGAGATGACCAACTGTCTCTGTTGCCACTGTTGAAACACAGCACTCACCACCTCACTGGGCTTGTGTCCACTGCTACGTCTCCAGAAAAGTTCAGCAAGTGTTGATGAATGTCAGTGGGTGCCATTTTTTGTGCATGGAGGAATCCAGTTATGTTCTTATGTACTTCCATGTCAGATGCCATTTTGTCAGACTTCCCCTCTTCCATCTGTCTCATGGCAACAAAATTTAATATAATATGGGTGGGAAGGTTCAACCTCTACTGCTATACCACCACTATCTGCCTCTGATTTTGTGGACCAACATAATAAAATAGGATGCATTACTTTCAGGGCATACATACTTGTAAAGAGTTTCATAATCACCTTTAACATTCTGTACACCTGTCCTGGCCACAGCTGAGACAGCTTACTCTGTAGTAGCTGGTATGGTGTTATATTTTGGATTTAGAAAGAGAATAATATTGGTAACACATGGATGTTTTATTTGTTACTGAGTAGTACTCATACTAAGGCAAGGATTTTTCTGCTTCTCATGCTGCCCTGCCAGTGAGGAGGCTGGGGATGTGCAAGAACATGGACAACTGACTGAAACAGACCAAAGAGACATTCAACTGTGTATGACATCATTAAGTTGAGGGAGTAGAACAGGGGGGTGTGCCATTACTAAGGAACTAACTGGGAATTGTTTGGCTTGTGGTGAGCAATTAATTTTTACATAACTTGTTTGATTTTTCTTTTCTTTATTATTAAACTGTCCTTATCTCCACTGCTACATTCTCAAATTTTTACATTTTTTAATTCTCTCTCCCATCCCATGGTGGGAGAATGAATGAGTGGCTATGTAGTACTGAGTGGCAGCCTATCAGATTAAACCATACAACCTCCCTTTTTCTATGGAAGGCTAAACATTTTTCCTCTGAATGCCAAACATTAAATCAAGAAAGTTCATGCACACAGACACTGAGTGCCAAGTGTAATACCCACACTGACACACTGCTCTCTTTTTCCCAGCAAAAGAAGATCAGGATGGACAGAGAAAGACACCTGAGATGGCAACAGATGCCACCAAACCTGTTACATAGCATATTCCTTGACACACAGAAAGAGAGCATCTGAAATAGTAATGTTTTAAAAGCAAACTTCTTGAGTATTTTTTTCTTGCAGTTATAGACAGCTTTAATAATTAGGATTATCTTTTTGATCACCAAGTACATTTTCTGAGACATCTTTCAAAGTGTGCAAAATTAATCCTATCAGAATAGAGAGCTTAAATTCAGCCATTATCACACAGTAATTTCAGGAATTAGAGATTATAGTTGCTATAGGCATCTGATATAACTGTTTATTCTTTTTTTTTTTTTTTCTTCTGCTAATTGAAGTTAGAAAAGTCAGAGCTGAATAACAAAATATTTTCACACTTGCAGGGTGGGGTGAGGATGAGGACAGATTACATGAAGACATTATTTTCCTGTATTATTTCACCTAAAATTTAAAACAAGATTTTCCTGAGACTAACATGACAATATCATTACTCAGCTAGCTCTGTTTAATATATTTCAAAGACTGTATCTTATTAATATAATCTATTCTGCAGTTATATACACTACACATTAACAAGTTGAAAATGTTTCTCACTATTTTTAATTACAATGTTTGTTGACAGTTTGGTCTTAAGAGTATTACACCTTTCTTTACTCATTCCATCACTCCTCTCCACACAGTTTCTTACCTCCTTAATTGTAATTCAAGATTCTCACTTAAAATTTAACCAAAATATTTATTTAATTTCTTGACTACATCACTTGGAGTAAGATCCAGACATCCAGACAAATCCTTATCCACCATATTTTCCATCTGTCAAATACATGTCTCTTCATTTTAGAGACAAAGATGTTGTTCAGGAGAGTGTGAAATGCTTTGTCCAGGTAGATGCTATCAATGGTTCTTCCTTTATGCACCAATACTGTAAATATATTTAGGATATTATAAATGTATAATGTATTATATTATATATACCTATATATAT
>PPHD01015655.1:0-15975 GCA_002909625.1 Bambusicola thoracicus
TTAGAAGTAGGCTTTACAGAGTGCTATTCTGTTCACCAGTCTCCTGTGAAACTCACGTCATTCTGGTCACCCATTAACACTTTTGTCATTCTTCGGTATTTTCGCAGTCCTATTATGGAAGCTTTTGGCAATGCGAAGACTGTTTACAACAGCAACTCAAGTCGCTTTGGGAAGTTTATTCAGCTGAACATCTGTCAGAAAGGAAACATACAGGGAGGAAGAATTATAGATTGTATCCTTGTTTGGTGATTTGCCTCCATTTGCAACCTCCTTTATGGACAGCTGAGGAGAAGTGACTTACCCTTTTCTGTCTTTTTACCCTATTTTGAAATATACACAGTTAAATCGACCTGATCTACATTGGGAAAAGGAAGTAGTGACACGAAATTCTGCATGCGTTTGTGCAAACATACCCATGTGTTTGTGTCAGTGTGGGATGTGTAAACTCTTGGAGGATCAGGATTTTATGTTGCTGCTGCTATCGTTGTTCGTGCACATGCTTCTATGTAGTGAGCTCATAGAGCCTTAGTTCTTGGGATAAGTTGAGTTATCCCAAGGTCTTTCCCTCATTCATTATATCTGAAGATACATTTCTCAGTACTGGAAAAGTACTTAAAAGAGCAGAGCTGCTGAACTTGTACATTGTGAGTGTTGGTGGGTCACGTTCTTAGGTTTGTCTTGCAGTTGGCAAAACTGGCCTATGAGCCAATTCCAGGAGTGTGTGAAGATGAGAACATACCTAAGGATGTTCCACCCAGAGAGCAAATTTCATCCTTAAAGCTGCTCCCAAACTGCACATAAAAGACAAAGTAAAGGAAAGCAGATGCTGTTTAAAATGTAGGAAGTTGCAAGTCCAGTTTTTATGGGATGGAGGAGAAGGAGGTGTGGAAATACATTGGCATTTTAACTGTTGTAATATTACCATTGTTGCTACTTTGTTCATCTATTGTATCAATAGACACATTAAAAGAAGAGACCTTGATAATCATCATCTTAAATGAAAGAATTATGTTTATAAACAGCTTGTGCATTAATTTCTTTTTGCTTTATTCCTTGACCAGAGTTTTTGTTCTTGGCTATAGATTTATTGGAAAAAGTAAGTTGACATTTGCTTATTCTCAGTTAATTTTGTTTGATATTTTCTTTGAAACTGTAGATAAAAAAAAAAGTTCTTCTTAAAATGCTGATATAGAAACTATTTTTTACTTTGGCAGAATCGTGTAGTAAGACAAAATCCTGGGGAAAGAAATTATCATATATTTTATGCTCTGCTGGCAGGGATAGAAGAGAGAGAGAAAGGTGAGTGGCAAAGCTCAAATCCCACAACTGTAGTGGCTCTATATTAGCAGTCAGCCACGGTGACAGCAGCAGAAACCTAATAAGCTAAGAGAGGAAATAGATGATTTATCCAGCTGGAATTTATGGGGTGTGAATCTGAGCTCTACTTGATAAAGTCACCTGCTTAGTTGAGAAATGTCACTGAGCTGTGGGTAGTTTTTCTCTCAGCTTCTGCTGTGGCCCTGGGAAAACCACTTGGGGACAAACGTGCTTCACTCTGTTCAAGCCAGTGTATTTTTCCCAGTACTGAATAACTCCACAGCAACAAAGAGGAGAATCCTGGTTCCTCTAATCCTCTCTCATAAAGAGTCAATCCACTGAACAAAAGAAATGACATTTGTATATGTGCAAATTTGCCTAAAGCTGTTTCAGTATCTCCCTTTGGGCCTGATGTCTTCGCATGCTAAAAAGTAGCTTTATCTCTGTCGTACAGCTAAATAAAGCAAAACACAGCAAAATAAAATACCATATTTGATTTTAATTTAGTATTTTGATTCATACATTGTCATAATTCTGAGCAAACAAATTGCAAGTTGCATAGTTCTGACATACGGATGACATAATCTGCAGAGAGCTTTTGTTTGGGGGTATTTTTTTTTCACTCTTCCTCTTTTCTCCCCTCATCAGATGCTTTTTACTTATCTGTACCGGAGAACTACCACTACCTGAATCAGTCTGGATGTATAGTGGATAAGACAATCAGTGACAAGGATTCTTTCAAAGAAGTCATTGTGAGTCATTTCACTAATTCTTTAAAAAATGCTAGCGGTGCAGACACCTGGGGCCAACTGATGGAGCAGAGAACAAAGGCTTTCTGTACTTACCTGTGCTCTCTCTGATATTCTGGTTCTGTCTGAAGCTCTCCCAGGGGCGAGGGACTTAAGTTTTCTGATAACACACTACTGACACTTTGAGCCTGTCTCTACCTTCCCTCCAGTATTTGATTTTTAATTCTACCATTTCCAAATAGTTTACGATTAAATAACATGGTTATGTTTGGGAAATAAAATAGTATCCGTTGAGAAGATAGTAGGGCTTTTACATATCTTTGCAACTCTGTACCTGCCCAACTGTGGGACATTTACAGGAGTGTGGAATAATGAACTTACCATCTATATTTGTACCAAAATTATCTATATGCCTTGCTGGAGAAGCACGTCATGAGGTAAACATGAACTGCAGTCCCTTTGTCAGAGGAGCCCGTATCTTGAATAAAACAAAGCATGGTAAGCAGAGGTGTGCACAGATGGCACGTTCTGGGATCCTGCCTTTAAATCTGACTCATTCCAAACATCCTCTGACAACAGAATCACCCTTTGTTCTTCATTATAAAAGCTCACAAAATGAAGTAGTAGATTTCCTGTCCCTCCTTTGCCTTCCTCCAGTATAAATAGAACTACTATATCTACAGTGAAATGGACAGTTATGTTTATAAAAAGGCTTATTTTATGTCTGCTACTTACGTGAAATAGCTCACATAAAACTGTCAGAATGGACAGCAACTGGGAAGTAGCCAGCCTATTCCGTAGAGAAGGATTTGTTTTATTAGATTGTTTTGTATTACAGGTATGTCTGTTTCCACTGCTTTTTCATTCCAAAGCTTTATATGGATCTTGTGGGAAATGCAATCATATGGAGTAATTTACAGGACAGAGATGAGTAAGATGTAATTTCAGATTGAAAGACAAATGCTGATGAAGACTTTCTCTGAATGACTTTATGCCTTATACCCATGCTAATGTCAACAATTAGCTACAGCAATTAAAGTGTACTGACTGTTAGTATATTTGTGAATTGCTTGCCAAATCACTGAGGTTATGTGTAGTAGATTTTGAAAATCAACACAAATGAATGCTTTTGTGCCCTTCCCCGGCTGATATTTGCTTACCTACTTCACCCTCTTTGCCAAATTGAAAAACTAATGTGTAGTGGAAGCAGTAGTTACGTTTAGTATAAGGCTTCCTAATTTGGACAGTAGCTGTTGGAAATGTTGGTAACTTACCTACACTGTAGTCACATAGCTTAAGTAGATTAGTTTGACATTTAATTTGTGCTAATCACCCAGCAGTGGGTGGAGTATGAAATTAAGTTGGCAGGTGGAGTTTTTGTGCTGTCTGAAACATGGACACGCTTTGAGCATAGTGTGATGCTGCTCGGCTGCTTTCCTGGAACAGGAGGTGGGCAGAAACCTTGTCGTTCTCACTTGCCTGTTGTTTCTTATTCTATTCATCCACTTTATTACAATTTAGGTCCTGGAAACATTACTTAGTATAAACTTTCTTTGCACCCCTCTGCTTTCTTTATGGACACTTTCCTGGTGACAGAATGATTCTCAAGTCCCCACGCTTCAGACATTCTTTCCCTTGTATGTCTTTTTGTAGGAGACAGAAAGGAGCTGCACAGTGGGCATGGGGATGAATTCATAGTGCTGCTGCCTTTCTTAGAGCTCTGTTGTGAAAGGTCTTCTATACAAAGTACATCTTCAACCTCTACGCTTTCACTTGCAGCATGAATCAGGTTTTCCATCTGTAACCAATGGTTTATGAAGAGAGAATTGTATCACATCATCTGTCTGTCTGCAGTGAACATAACATGATGTGCCTTAACTGTAAGGGTAAAAAGCCATGATCTGGTCTCAGAGAGTATCATAGAGCAAACCATTGACACCAAGGTTGGAAAAGACCTGCAAGATCATTCAGTCCAACTGTTCACCTTTCACCAATAGTTCTCACTAAACCATGACCCTCAACACAGTATCTACACGTTCCTTGAACACCTCCAGGGTCAGTGACTCCACCACTTCCCTAGGCAGCCAATTCCAGTGCCTGACCAGTGTTTTGGAGGAGCGTATTAGACCCAAGTTTGGGAATTTCTGGTAATTAATTTTCAGCTGAAGGCAAAGGAATTAACTCCTGGTAGCCCTCTGTCAGTACTGACTGGACCTGATAGCACAGTTGGTGGCTTTGTTCTTGTCTCCATCAGTCAGTCATTGGGCATTCTTTTTTGTAAGAAATCCTCATGTCATTCCAGACTGCAATGGAAGTGATGCAGTTCAGCAAGGAGGAAGTGCGAGAAGTTTTGAGGCTGTTGGCTGGCATTTTGCATCTAGGAAACATAGAGTTTATCACTGCTGGTGGGGCACAGGTGTCCTTTAAAACAGGTGAGAAGGCTGCACTTCCTTGTAGTATGTCAGTATTTCTTGAGGCTGTGAAACTTGAATTCGGTGTTAGTATATCAGACCATATCAAAGATATTGAAAGGGTCTTATTGCATTTTAGGATCTGTAAATGACAATTGAATTGGTTTTGCTTTTTTAACAGATGAAGCAGATAAGTCTTCATTGTTGAATGCTAGATCTCAGTTAGGAAATACCTTGTGCATGTATGTTTATTCCATTAATACCAGTGAAATTCCACTTTAATTCCTTGTTTGAAATTATATTTATTTTTAAAATTTTATTTGAAATTATATAGAAATAAAAAAACACCATTTTGTAGTGTTTTACCTATAGCAGAAAAATTGCACATTAAAATATAAATGTGAGGAAAAAAAATTCATTAGTCTTCTTAATTCTCATCATCCCAAAGAAAGCAGAAACGCATTCATGTGGACGCTGATTTACTTTTTGTGTATGGAAAAATATATTGGTGTAAGAAGATCGTTGTAATCCTTGTTATGTAGCAGTAAGAGGGAAAATAAGTGACTTAATTGTAATGAATTTCTACTACTGAATTCCTTCAGCTGTTCAATTTGTAATACTGTGCGTTACATATTCAAGGACATACTTGTATCTGTCTCCTCCTTTTGGCAGCTCTGGGTAGATCTGCAGAACTACTGGGGTTGGATTCCACACAGCTAACTGAAGCATTGACACAGAGGTCAATGATACTCAGGGGAGAAGAAATCCTAACACCTCTTAGTATACAGCAGGTAAAAGCATCTGTGTTTTGATGTATTTCTGTGGTCTCTTAAAGATATGAATCTGTTTTCTATCAGAGTTAGATCTTTGGTTGCTCAGGAACAGAAGCTTAGCTCATATGTTAAAGTCGCTGTCAAAAATTCTGCCTAGGTTTTTGAGAAAGGTGTAATTGGACTTCTAGAAATCTCTACAGATCCTATTCTGTCATTCTTGCCTAGGCTTCTGGCTTGGCTCTTGTAACTCTCCTTGTCTGGTTGCTTAACATTCTTTTCCAAATTGTAATCATGTAGGCTAACAGTATCCATGACGGATGTTTGTATGAGGTGTTTTAGAAAATTTTCATTAAAAATAATTGTGTTATTTATAAGAAAGGAATTAGACAAAGATAATTATCAAAATATGCTTGCTAACGGAAGGGGACAAAACAGTGTGTTATTTCCTACCCTTCTCTTTTCTTCACCCCCGGTTAAGCCTATAGTTTTCTAATCTTTGCTTTAGTTTTGAAATGTAATTTTAGAGCCTTGTAGATTAGATAGTCTATAACTTACCCTGTTAAAGCTTAATTGAGGAATCTTGGTGTCTATTAAGACAATTACTGTCAGGGTCTGTAGGAATATAAAACTGCTTGCATTATAGCTTGCTTTGTGCTGTGCAGAGAACACTGGCTGGCTGAGTCTGCTAAGTTCTCAGTTACAGTGATGAATGAGGTATTGTGTTGTTTTTATTGCAGGCAATAGACAGCAGAGATTCTATGGCTATGGCACTTTATTCTCAGTGTTTTGCTTGGGTCATTAAGAAAATCAACAGCAGAATCAGAAGCAAGGAGGACTTCAAGTCCATTGGAATTCTGGACATATTTGGATTTGAAAACTTTGAGGTATGCTTCAAAAGTTTGTTCAGATGGATTGTCTGGTACTGATGCTTCGTTGTTCTGTATATGTTTGTCATCTTCACTGGAATTTGATTATTAAATGTGTGATGACTTAAATCAGTTCATCATTTGCAAGTAAAATACTTAACATACGCGTTTTTAAAAATTTCTTGTCTTTTTAGGTGAACCGTTTTGAACAGTTCAATATTAACTACGCAAATGAAAAGCTCCAGGAGTATTTCAATAAGCACATTTTTTCTTTGGAGCAACTGGAATACAGCAGGTAAGAGTTACAGGTGAAATCTGGAAGAATTTTGGAAACAGAAATATTCCCTTGAAATTTAGGTCACCAGAAATTTGGGTTGCTTCAGCTTACTTTGAAAATATCTTATTCTGTGACTGTGTATTTTTAAAAGCAAGCTGATTTCACATTAGTTTGCAAGACAAACCCATCATCTCCTCCCATTTGTATATTTAAAATCTTTTCCCTGTAGTTTTCAATGAAAAGGCTCTCCTTGTTTTCCTTAGGGAAGGTCTGGTTTGGGAGGATATTGACTGGACAGACAATGGCGAGTGCTTGGATCTTATTGAAAAGGTAACAAAGTATTTGATATCAGTACCTAATTCTAGGCTGTGTTCTCAAGTAATGTTTTTTAAAATACTTGCTGACAACAAAAAACAGTCGTAGGTGATAGCGGCTCTTGTATGTTCAAGCGGTGAACTTCTGATGTGATTGTTCTCATGCATTGTTTTAACACATTCTAGATTGTATTCTAAGCTCAACACGCCTATCTTTCCTTGTAGTAGCTTTTAATGGTGTACAACCATATACAGAAGCAATATTTGGAAATGGTTAAAAAAGAATGGGAATTGTCTTCAGTTATGAATGTTTCCTTGCAGCTTTTTTGGCTATTTTTCTATTAATTACACTAATAACCACTACAATATTAAAAATTACAAATGGAACTTAACAGTCCAAATTTAAAAAGTGAAATACGAGGTGTCCTTTTTATTGAAGATTTTGCAAGTCCAAAGAGAAAACTGATTGGTGGAGAAGGGAATGGGGTGGGACAGGAAGAATGACAGCGTCTTTCTCCTGTAATTGCTTTTTCCCGGTTGCCTGACAGTTTTTACTTCATCTGTAATTTGTCTTGTGTTCTGGTTAGTACTGAAGAAACATGTAAAAGAGTGTGAAGTTTCTGCATGATTATTAGCAGGAATATTAGCAACAAAGGGCATATGAGATCTAAGATCACTGTCTAGAAATGCCTGAATTCTGTCTGGCTAGATGTCCGAGCCTAAGTGACGTATAGTTTCATTCGTGTTCACTTCTGGCTCAGTACAAGAAAGCAGCATGAATTTATCTCTGTAGTGGAGTGCATGGCTTTTTGAGTTCAAGTGATCGCAGAACTGTGGTGGTGGGCAGAAAATGCATCTGTCAGGTTGTGACTGCCATTAGGACAGTAGAGTTTGGCAGAGGCTCCTCTGGGCTGATGGGAGGTAACTTATTAAAATGTGCACCTGAAGAACTGTGTTTTTCTGAGAGGCTCTATCAACCTACAACTTGCTGGACATATTAATTAACTGCAAAGTAGCTTACTTTGTTTACCACCTGTGCTAGTACAAGAAGTAGGGGAACATCAAAGGAAATTATACAGAGACATATGCAAAATGAAGGGAGGGTCTGATTTACATGGTGCATAGTTAAGCTGTGCATCTCTTGCTATGCCCCTCGGCACTGAGGGTGCTAGAAGTTCTCATTGGTTCAGGTAAGTAGATCATAGAATCATAGAATTGCTCAGGTTGGAAAAGATCTTAAAGATCATTGAGTCCAACCACGACCTAACCATACTACCCTAACTAATAACCCTTCGCTAAGTCATGTCCCTGAGCACCACATCCAAACTGTTTTTGAACACATCCAGGGATGGTGACTCAACCACCTCCCTGAGGAGCCTATTCCAGTGCTCAACGACCCTTTCTGTAAAGAAGTTTTTTCCTGATATCCAACCTAAACTTACCCTGGTGCAACTTAAGCCCATTTCCCCTCATCCTGTCACCTGTCAGCAGTGAGACCAACCCCGCTCTCGCTGTAAGCACCTTTCAGATATTGGAAGAGAGTAATAAGGTCTCCCCTCAGCCTGCTTTCCCCCAGACTAAACAGCTCCAGTTTCTTCAGTTGCTCCTCATAGATTCATGGAAGAAAAATTGTTGAGCAACTCAGACTTGGGGAGCTCCCGAGTTCCCGGTCACCAGAGATCCTGGAGGCTGGAGCTGTATTCTGGGCCAATGTCACTGTATGTACCTAAACACTCCCTACATCAAGAAGACTGTGGCTTCTTCCAGTACCACCTTTTTTTTTATTTTGCCTGCATATCATATGCTATCTGTTTCAAAAGGAAAGTTGCCAGGAAAATAGGATTGCAGTCTTCTAGGAGACTGGGTTTTTAGGCATGTACTTTTGGCTTTGTGTTTCTCTGTGAACAATAACTTCAAGAACATTGTATTTTTTGCAAACTGAGGACAAGGTCTGTATCCATGTAATTCATCTTATGCCTGTTTCTTTTTTTTGTTGTTGTTGTTCTAGAAACTTGGCCTGCTGGCACTCATCAATGAAGAAAGCCATTTCCCTCAAGCTACTGACTCCACTTTACTGGAGAAGCTGAATGCCCAGCACGCTGTATGTGATGTTTTGTTGACGTGTTCTGTGTGCAGTATGGAGGGTCCTTCTGCTTTTGTAGAAGTCTGTGGTTCAAATATGGTTCACAGTTGTAGAGGATGTCTTGGATGTGATCCTCCTTGCATGGCAGGCCTCACTGTTTGCTTTGAGGACCGAGTCAGTTATCTTCTTAGTGTCCAGTCGTATCTTGCTACTATCCAGTTAGAGTTCCATATTGGTGAACAGGTCAAATTCTGCTCCTAGATCAGTGACAACCTGCAGTAACTCAATTTACCTAGATTTTCCATTTCCCTTGATTTAACGAAGTAACCACATTGGTGTCACTTACCAAAGGGTTGCTGTTCTCTCTGTACAAATTAGTATTATCTTTAGTTGTGATTCTGGAAATGTTTTCAAGAATTTTGGTGGTTCAGGCGTATGTCTACTGATCTTTGTAACTGCTGGTTTAAGGCAGAGCAAAATGTCTTTAAGAGGTGGGTTTGCTAGATGGTTTCAGCTTTAGTATAATGCCTCTGTAGATGCTATAAATCTCTTGTTTTTATTGCATTTGGAGCATCCCAGACTAACAGATCCTACTATTATAAGATGGTTGTTTACTTTTGCAGTACAAACCTTCTGGGATGTTTGCAGAAAGACAATGTTTTGTTTAAATCAGGGTTTAGAAGATAATACTATTCTATTCCCTGACTCCCTCAAAATATTTCTTTTCTTTTTCTTCCAATTAGAACAATCCTTTTTATGTAAAACCACGAGTTGCTGTTCACAACTTTGGAGTGAAGCACTATGCTGGGGAGGTAATTTTATTTGCTGAAATTATTCCAAACAGAGCTTTCATTAGCTTAATTTTACCCCGAGGCTGCTGAAAATTAACTAAAGCGCTCTGTTCCCTCAGTGCTTTTTACAGTAGCACCATTGTGAGAGCTGCTTGACTGCTTGGCTTGTTGTTCGTATCAGCTCTGTTTCCTGCTAGGTCCAGTATGATGTCCGGGGGATCTTGGAGAAGAACAGAGATACATTCAGAGATGATCTCCTGAACTTGCTACGTGAAAGCAGGTACATTTCTGTGATTATGGGTTGTTTTTTTAGGATATCATGTTAAGAGGTATCATATTAGCTAGTTCTGCTAGGGTTTGACTGTGCTAAATGTTGCATAATATTAGAGTTGAAATAAATAAATATTAAATCTGGCTGTAATCAGTTCTCACTGAGTCAGGCTTTCCCACATTGTGCAGTACTTTGCTCCTGTTCAATACAGAGGGGTGCTAGACAGCCGACTTGCTACTAGATAAGTAAGGATACTGAAAGTAGTTGATGATTTTTGACTGTTTCAGGATGCCTCACAGGCAGGTGATTGCATGATTTCTGTTTCACATATAGCTCAATTTCCTCGTATTTCTGGCATTTCCTAGTTTGGTTGAAAGCTTAGTGTTCAAGACCTGCCACAGTGCAAATTAATTGCGATAGTTTAAAAGGAAAGATTTCCAGAACTTGTTTATATTACTGGAATTTTACTCTTGGATGTCTTTGCTACTCGTGTGCCTCCTGTCATTTTGTTGTGCAAGATCTCAAGATCCTTACAGTACTTTGTGAGCTGGAGCAAGACCACATGCCTTTCTGTAAGGATTAGAGTTAAACTCCAGGACACGCACAGGGCTCCCAGGAGAAGAGGGAACGGAGCCCAGGTTGTTTCTGGTCTCAGCTGCTACCTCAGTCCATCCAGTTGTCCTGCTTTGCTCTGGGAGTTGTTTGTAAATCCCCCAGCTCTTCTGTGCAGGAGGAACTATTAGTGAGAATTTCCTTCACTATGTTCCTTGTTCTATTTTTGTGATGTGTCTGACATGACAGCTGTCGACTGAAGTATGGAGGTAGAAGTAGCAAATGAGTCAAAGATACAGAACCTGGTTTTGCTCTTGCACCAATGTCTGTATGGAGTTAAAGTATCTGTGTTTCTGTAGAAGTGGTAGGAGGGGGATACCAAACTGATAGTGTGAAGAATAGCATTTACAGCTAGCATCTGAAAGTGAAGCTCATGTGGGTAGCTATTTTGTGTTGTGGCCCATAACAAATAGGAATTCTTGGATTTTAGTCTTTAGGTGCTCATTACGGTCCCTTGGAGTTTTGTTTCAGTGAATAGAGTAAAATGCAGTAAAGATTCTTCACTCTTCATTTCCCTAATTGTATGCTGGGAAAGAAGAAGGAAGAACCTCCTTGTCATGTTTTGGTTTGTTTTTGTTGGTGTTTTTTTTGCTCCCCTGAATAAATTCTGCAAAGGCAGAATCTGGGTTTTGGAGAAAATCGGTAAGTATTGTTTGCATAGAGGAGTTGCTTTCAAAGAGACAGAGCTTACTCTGCATTTTATAGTTGCAAATCGTATACACTTCAGAGATTTTGTTTTTCCTTCCTGTTTCAGTCTTGATTTCATCTATGATCTATTTGAACACGTTTCAAGTCGCAACAACCAAGACACTCTTAAATGCGGAAGTAAGCACAGAAAACCCACTGTCAGTCTACAGTTCAAGGTTAGTTATTGTCATCTCTGCTATGTATCTAATCAGTAACAGATAAACCCCATTCAGTAAAAATAATTGCAGATCAAAATAGGTGAAAATGCAGCATCGAAGCACTGCTATCTCTTCTATTACACTTTAAGTAGTAATCGACTGCTGGGCATACAAGCTGGCTTCAAGCAGAAGCCAACCTTCACATCACGCCATCCACATGAAACTCCAGTTGCTTTCTACTTGCTTACCCGTCCTTATTTTAAAGCTCTTCTATGAAATTGGTCCCTGGTCTTCTTTTTTTCGTTCCAATTCAAAACTAACCACGCAGTGGCACAGGGCCTTACAGCAGTGCCTGTGTGCAACGAAAAATAAGCTCTGAGTAAATACCTCATTAAGGTGTTGCACTTCTTTTTAACTTAGTTTGGAAAACATTTTTATTAAGCACCTTTTTATGAGTCTTTATAGCCTTGCCGTCAAGAATGGCACCAAATTGAAATCTAGCAGAAGGTCTATCTGCAAAGTATTTAAAAGATTGGCACAAACCCCTCCTCAAATTGCGTGAGTACAAGTCTGGATTAGTTGTCTTTCATTTTGCTTAAATTAATATACATTTGCACTCTTCGTTCACATTTGTTTTTCTTAAAGGGTGCAGACTCAATCCCCTTGAGGGCAGATTTTATCCTGACAGACTATTGCTGGCTGTTGGACAGAACAGCAAGTAATGTATGCTGGGACGCACACAGTGTATTTTATTAAAAACAATGATGTTACATTCCCTGGACAGCCTGCTCTGTGCTATCATTGCTTGTCTCGCAGAGTACTTCTTGTGACGGGGTGGTATTATTTGATACCTCTTCAGGATAAGGGAAGATACTGTTTCCACATAGTTTCTTTGTTTTTGTGCAAAGTAGATCTTCAGACATTACTGCATAGAAATTCCACTTTACCAGGAGTTGTATACAGAGTTCCATCTCATCTTCATCAGGATCCACGGACAGTATAAAAAATGATAAAATATGAAGTGAAAATATGATTGCCTCTTATCTAAAGCTGCTGTAACTGACCATTAACTGGTCAGGGTGCTTTGCAAGAAGTTGACTTTCATACCTTCCCCGAAGGATCTGTTTGGGCAGTTTTTCCCTGAGTACATCTCATTTCACTTGAATGAAACTGAATAAAACTGTGAAGGCAAAGTTCTTAGTACAAGTCAATTAACCTGCTGTTCTTCATTTGACAGCCTTAATTGGGAGGGTGCCAGGGGGTGCATGTAGAGTAGCTGAAGTTGGCTATCACCTGTTTCAGCCTATTGTTTAAAGCAGGGCTTCCTTCAGATTTGTACATCATCTGACACTGATTTAAAGGTGTGCAGAACTTTACAATCTGGCTACCTGTGTGAAAGGTAGCTGTGAAAACACAGAAACTCATTTTTGCTTAGACTGACCAAGTTTCTAATCTGTGCAAGTCATAGCCACTGTTACTCGAAGTCTAAGAATTGACTTAGTTGTCCATAGATACAGTAATATTCATGCAGACTTGTACATATGAAGCCTTTACTTTTTAAAGCTGTAAATATTTGTCCTAACTCTTAAATATTTGCCTTTGTATCTTCCTGCTGTTTAATATTTGCTGCCCTCAACTCCTGGTCTGGAGGCCAGCAAAGGCAAACAAGCCGGATAACTATCATTTGTGTCTCCAGTCACTTCACCGTTTGTTCCCTTGGCTCTGTAGCAAATCCTTTGCACATCCACAACTTTGCTTATTGCCTTTATCACTTCACATTTAATTATCAAGAAAGCCCTTGGTTTGCAGATTAAAGCAAGAATTTGTTGCAACACAGTGCCCTTGGCAGTTTCGTTCAAGAACATACGGTAGGACACACAGTTGCTCCTTTAAAAAGTGAATTTTCTGCCTCCATGGCAGCTTGCTCTGTATTCTCTCTGTTTCCTGGCAAGCGGCACTACCTTTGAGGGATAAAGCATTATCATTGCTAGTTTTCAGGTCTGTTTAGAGCCTGGGCTCTGTTCAGTCGTTTGTATCTCTGCAAAGTAAATATAAAACTTCAATTTTAAATGGTGTGTCTCTTTAATGATGCAGAACGGGGCAAGTTGGAATAAGATACGGAATGATGGCTCAGGAGGGAAAGGAGTGGATGTGTAATTAAAATAATAATCATGAAAGGACTGAGGGATTTTTGTGATTTTTATCTCCCACTTGAGGTTAAGATAACTGATAGCCTAATGTGTGTTGGGTCATACAGAGTTCCAGAACTTGGAGTATTTTATTTTTACTGAGCCTTGTAATCTATCTTTCTATTATTAAATGCAGTTAGCTATCAAATGAAATAACCGTGGAACTGCTTAATGCTGCAAGCGTTGTCTTTCGTTAAGAGATGCTTTCTTTGCCACTGTATTCTTTACTCAATTTTTGTGAATTTATGGCACTTGTTTGAAAAATAAGTACTGATAAAACAATGGCTACTGTATACTGAAGTATTTTTTCAAGTGTTTTACTAATTTTTTTCCTGCCTTCTTGTTGAATTACATTCACTGCCACAGTGTCCTTTTAGCAAGAAAGAGCAACACTGTATAGGAGAGGGGAACTCTGTATGTGCAAAATGCTGCTGATTGAAGGGGAAATGGAAAATGAATGGGTGTGGGGTGGCTGGGAGGAAAAAAGGAATCTTGCTTTTTGCAGCAATTTAATTCCACCTTAGACCTCCTTGTCTTCCTTTGTGACCTGCTTGAGTATAGCAGATTGGGAGTACAGAATTTAAGTCTTAAAGACTCATTCAAAGATAATTGAAACAGCAATTTTCCAGTTTGATGTTTTTTAATGAACAGCTTCCTTCATATCCATCTATATATCTTGTTCGCTGTAGGGCACTGATGATGGTTTTAATCAGAAGGACCAGTAAAAGAAACAGGCATGCATGTATTTGTTGTGTATGTTCGTTGTCTGATGGCATGGCTTACATAATACTGTAATTTCAGGTGAGAACCACTAGGTGTTGCAGTAGATACTCTCTGCTGAGCTAAGCTATAAGAGCTTCTGCCGGGGTATTTTACTTGTACAAAAAGCCCACTCATGAAGTGTTGTCTTTGTGTTTTAGGAATCACTTCATTCCTTAATGGCAACGCTGAGTTCTTCAAATCCTTTCTTTGTTCGGTGCATCAAACCCAATGTGCAGAAGGTAAGGTTTAAAATTTCTCCCATCTTTTCTGTGTGTCCCACACCCAATCTTTCACCAACTGTGTGGTTATTTACGGCTGTGTGAAGCAGACGGTGGCATTCTTCACTAACTTTGTAAAAGAATCTTCAAAGTGAAGACATTGGAAGAAAGTTTTTGAATTTTGCAGGCAGTCTCTGTTTCTGGACACCCTTTTAATAGCCATCATTCGAAACTCTCCGGTGTGTGTTAAAAAGGTATAAAATGCTGCACATTTGACAACTTTGTGAGAGTCTACTTTGGGAAAAAAAAAAGTCAAAATTACAACATCAGTTTTAAGTCATTAGAGGAAGTGAATGGTTGTACTAATAGCAAAACAGGCATCAATGACTTGCTGTCATCAAAGTTAGTCTTTCAGTGTATGTGCAATTCTAGGCATTCTAGCTGCTATGTTCTCTAGCAGAATTATGTTTTAAAAGGACACTTGGAAACTGAGGCTTGCTACATCAATTTATCTTTGAGTTGCAGATAATGAAAAGCAGTGTCAAGGCTTGGATGTGTTGGAGAGCTCTGTAGGAGATAAAGAGATAATAGTATAGCAATCGCTAACACTGATATTATTATCTGGTTCTGATATTCAGAGATTTTATGTGCCTGTTTCTGGCATTATAGGCTGTTGTTCAGCATAGCCTGCACATGTCAAAAATGCAACAAGTTCAGGTGCTAACAAACCTGTTTTATGGTTTTCATGTTGTAACTTAGAAATAGGTGACTTTGCTATGAATCTGGTTTATATACTACGTTCCAATGGGATATCTGGTTTATCACCACAAAAAGAAATTGTCAAATCTGGTAAATGTCATTCCAGCTTTTTTTGATTATCTGCATGGTACATCTCTGACTACACGCTGTTTTAAACTCCACTTCTGTACTGTTCCTTGTAGTGTGTCAAATAACACGCAGACTGCATGCATCTTAGCAAGAGGGAGCAGTCAGGAGGTGAATTGAACCTATTTTATGTTTTCGGAAGTATTTGATGTTTTAAGTACGCTTTGCTTTGCAGCCTCTGGATATTCAAGACCCCATGGATGACAGAGCCTCAGCTGGCAACTGGGGTCAGAGCACCTGTCATAGAATAATAGAATTGTTTGAGTTGGAACAGACTTTTAAAGACCATCTAGTCCAACTCCCCTGAAATGAGCAGGGACACCTACAGCTAGATCAGATTGCTCAGAGCCCCATCCAGCCTGACCTTGGATATCTCCAAGGGTGGGGCAACCACCACCTCTCTGGGAAACCTCTCAGTGCCTTTTCACCCTTATTATAAAAAATTCTTTCCTTATATCCAGTCTAAATCTTCTCTCTTTTAGTTTGAAACCATTTCCCCTTGTCCTGTCACAACAGGGCCTGCTATAGAGTCTGTCCCCTTCTTTCATACAGCCCTCCTTTAGATACTGAAAGGCTGCTCTCAGGTCTCCCCCAGAGCCTTCTCCAGGCTGA
>PPHD01015656.1:0-15974 GCA_002909625.1 Bambusicola thoracicus
GCGAGGGAGCAGACAAAGGGAACCAGCCGTGCCTGACCCCATCCTAGCTCCCATAACCCTGCTCAGGGCTGTGCGTTGCAGACAGCAGGCAGAACATCTGGGCAGGAGACAGCTCTGAAGGGGGCTGTGCATCATTTATGCCGTAGTAGCGCTGAAAAGACTTGATTATGTTATCTCTGTGCTGTGCTAGGTTCAGAACAAACCCTATAATTAATGCCTACCTCCACTTAAGCCTGTCATCTCATTCATGGGGGAGACAAACAGGCAAGGGCTGGGATGAAAAGAAGCAACACGCAGACAGCAGCGGCGGCTGCTTGCAGCTCAGTCCTTGCAGCTTTGCTGCATGCTCAAGTGCTTGGGGGAGCACGATCTGAGAATGAATGGGCTTACATTTCAGCCACAGAAGGCTGGTATTAGAAAAAATGGTGAGCTTAGTCAGTCAGACACTGGAGTGGGTTTCTTGAGTGTGTGCGGGGGGAATTTGCTCAAAGTTTAAGGACTGGCCAGGCAAACATTTACCAAAAAGGTCTCCGCAGTGAATCTCTTGGGAGCAGGGTCTCTTCAGGCTTCAAGGACTCTCCAAGCTCTCCTCCTGCCTTCTGTTGTAAATCTTTTTCCCCATCCAATTCCATTTGTACAGAAAGACAAAATGTACTCCTGAGAGACGACGCAGCCTCTCTCTGTAACGCAGTCTCTCCAGCTTTGGAGGCAGAGCGATGTCCCCTGTGAGCGTGGCTGCTCTGGTGACCAGAATCCATCTCTTCTCTAATTTTGCAGGGCAGGAGGCAATGCCAAATGTTTGCTTTGAACAAAACATATTTCCACAGGCTCCAAGACTCCTGATTAGCTGGTGGAGCAGAAGCAGGATTACATTATCAGGGTGTTACCTCATCTTTAAAACCCTCTCATTGCATTTCCCCGCTGTGGCCCGATTCCTTCTGTGGGTGGCTGTGGCACTTCACCAACCTGAAGGGGGGGCGGAAAGAAAACTGAGATTTGATGGCGTCTATTTCCCTTCGAGTGCCACACGCTTAGTGAGATAAACATTTTGCTTTGCAACTGGGGAGTGTACTCTAATCTGCAGCAATTTTTGCTCTATTAATAACCCATTAGTCGCCTGTAGCACATTCTCTATGCATGAGCACAAATCTGTGAACTTTCCCTCACTGTTTCACGTGAACCAAAATAAATGATGGCAAGAAGGATGGGAATGGAAGCTTATTTAGAAAAGGTGAAATCTGTCCGCTAGATCCCAAGAAGCAGCCCAGCGAGTCGCAGCCTCACACAGCAGCGTTGTCACCCCCCACTGTACATCATCTCACACACTGCAGATCTCATGGCCCCTGAGCCCACACGCTCTTAAATACCTTGCCTGGGCTTTTATAAATGGTGTGCAGAAAAGAGGCAGAGATATGACAGCTGTGCCGCTGATTGCATTGTCATTGTGGGCCATTAGTCTCTGCCTGGCTTGGAGCCTTCCAGGTGAGCACCCTGCCATTGCTCTGCACCTGCCACAGCTGTAGCTGCATTGCTACATTGCAGGATCCAGTCCTGGGTTGTGCTCCTGGTGAGCAGGAGGAACGTGGGACTGCTGGTGAGCAGGGCAAGGACAGGGGCCATTGAAGTGTCTGTCTACCTGTGAACATTCAGTGCCGCATCTGATCAAGATGAGTTTTTCAGCTGGGGCAATCACACTGATTTTCCCTACTGCTTTTCCCTATGTTTGCAGTGGCAGTCTGGGACTTGCACGTTGAGGCTGTGTCTGGTCCAAGCACACAGGAAAATTTCCTTTACCTGAAGTTGTGTGGCAGCATTAGCTCTGCCCAAGCTGCTGATGGGCAGCAGCTTGCACCTGGCACCCAATGGGCCCGCTGCTGAGCAGCACAGAGTGGGCCATGCTGTAACTGAGGAGGCAGCACAGGGCTTGTAGTCCTTACGCAGATTCTCTTATCTGATGTCATTGCTCGCTGTCTGTCCATAGGCAGTTCAATGAGAATGTTGGTGATGTTAGCGCACAGGTTTCTGCGGAACTTGTTATCTGATCGTTGATGGAATGCAGGCTTTCCCCGCGGTCTCCATTTGGACAACAAACAGAGACAAGTCATGTGCTTCCCAGGACCCTGCCAGGCCTGCACAGCCTCTCTGGCTTTCCCACCAGATGTGCCTGTGCTGGGAAGTGCGGTAAAATGCACCGAGGATGGAATTCCTGCAGTGGCTGAGCTGGATATCCACATGTGGAACGGGCAGGTCAGGGCGGGGGGAAGCTGTCTGCGGTCTGGTGAGATTGACCAGGGTACTGAGAGTTGGCCAGAGGGAGGTGGTAGTTGTTGGAGCAGATTCCAATGAAGATCTGAGCCAATAACATTGTTCGGTAGCTTTCTTTGTGTTTTGATATTTTTACTGCCTTTTAGTTCTCCTTTATGATTTTCCTTCTTTTTTTTTATTCTCTGGATTTTAGTGGAGCAGCTCATTTCTTCCGAAGAGCTGAAATAGTATTTCTTCCATTTCTGCCACTGTAATACCAGAATTGTCCTTCCTACACTCTCACATCATGTGGGTCTTTTTTCTCTTAAGACAGACAGCCTGAGTGTTTGAGCCACGTCCAAACGTAAAATCAATGAAAGCTCATTGCTGTACATGTCACTGTATTAGAGCTCAGCAAGAGAGAATCCAGTGGCCAGGAGCTTGCACCTAGCCTGTTATCAGGCAGCCAGCACGCTCCTTGGGTTTAGAGCAGTACCTCACAGCACAAAAGGCAAAGTGATGTTCTGCCAGTGCTAAGCTGCAGTGGAATTAGCTTTGCCTTAAAATGTCAATGTTTTACCGTCAAGCCACAGTGCTATCCTTTCTTCTTTCCATCTGAAAATCAAACAGACCAGACTTCTGTAGCGATGTGACTCGTTGAGACAGGATATCTAAACAGATCATTCGTTAATTATTATTCTTATGTGTGTGTGTGATGCCCCTTGACAGTTCCTTGGGGTTGTTGGGTTGTTGTTTCTTAGCTTTCCAGTTTCTTTTCAGAAAAGTAATGTAAAAGAGAGACTTGCCCATGTTTGGATTTATTTCCATTCCTTAATTCCACATACTTTATTTCTGAGTCATGTATCTCTCCTAAGAGATGAATTTGGAAGGTTGTGAACTTTGCAGCTTACTGGGAAATCCTCTTCCCCAGGCAGCGGAGCCAGGATTTATTGTCTTTCCCACAGTTTTTTCAAGAAAGAGAAATATTGGGCGGTGAGAATAGGGAGCTTAAAAAATGAAAACAGCCATAGAAGGCACTGTAGGAGCAAGGCTGAATTTTAGATGAAGTGGTCTTCTGTTTCTCTTCTAAATTCCCCAAATGCAAATGGAGGTGTTTATTCAAGGAGATTTGGGGCATTCTTCCCAAGAAACAGGGCAGGAACACCAGCTTCAGGCACACACACTGCCCGAGGCGTTCCCCATGACCAGCTCTCAGATAGCTGCTGCCCCGGCTTCAGCTCTGGGTGATGACACGGTACCTAGAAAATGGAGCATGAAGGATGAATGTCAATCACACAGCAGAAGTTGAGTAAGTAGGGTGCTTCCGTGATCTGGAGTCGCAAAGTAGAATCATGGCTCGAGCTCTCTGCTATAGGTTAACAAAAGCCTTTAAATAGGGTAGCTAATGGGTCAAATGTATCTTCGCTTGTAAGGTTAAGACCCACAAGTCATCGTTTGTAGGAAGGCGGGGGGTGGATTGGTCACTGGAGAGCAAAGACATTAAATTAAATGTGGTGAAGGAGCCACATGGGACCCCTTAATAGTTTCTGCTTATTATTTTTTCTTAATGAAATGCAAGTTAATGCAATCCCACCCTCCTGGCCTGCCAAACATCAACTCTGGCCTTTTGAAGGTTGTCATGTCGCTACTGCCTTATAAATGATTCTGTGCACCTTCCACTCTCCGCTGCCTTCTTGTCACTTCCAGCCCCTGGTTTTTGACGTAAACAAGGGATTATGTCAGTGGGAAGCTGGGACTGTCAGGCCCTTCAGTTTTGCTTCTCACCTCGTTGCTTTCTTACAACAAAAAATAAGATACGTTTTTAAAAGGGGGTTGTACAGAGACCCAGTGGTGCATTAAAAATCAGGCAACAAAAGTGGGGAGAAAACAAGTGTGGAATATGAAATATGGATGGGGATGTGGGCCTCTGGAGTTCGTGCTCAGATAGACAGCGTTGTGCAAGGTGGACCCAAGCGAGCCTAAGCCCCAGGTTCATTTGCTAGTCAGGGCTCAGAGCATTGCTTTCTGGGGAAAGTGAGTGGAACTGGGTCAGGTGCAGCACACCAGGCTCATTTTAAGAACCGGTGTAGGAAGGCTGAAAGAACTTGAATCTGAAATAGTCTTTCTAGTAAAATCAGAAGCCAAAAGCCACCTCAGCTGTTACACTGCTACTGCCCATTGCTCTGCAGCACCTGCTGGATGGAGTGCTGTGCGCTTTCCCCTGTAAAAGCTCCCTGCTTGTGTCCATTAGGATGGAGTATTTCTCTGACCTCCCCTAGGAGATGTTGTCCTTTTCTCCCTCCAGCTGTTCTGTGCAGGACCTGCCATGTTTCCTATTCTGACTTCAGTGCTCTTCAGTCCTAGGAAAAAATTGGACCAGAGAGCCATGCACAGAGCTTATCCCCAGCCTGCTGACCATCGGGGCACACAGAGGTGCTTGGTTTGATGCTCCCAGCTCTCATCTCTATTTAACTATCCAAAAATGGTTTTCCTGCAAGTTGGCTTTTCCTGGAGCTAGCCTTCAGCTCAGGTTACCTCCATACTTGGGGACACTGTTCCTCCTTTTGCCTGAGCCATTTCCTAAAAGATGCAAACACATACATCTCCCCATCTTTTTTTTCTTCACACCAGTGGAACATACACCTCTGTGCTCAGCACAATTCCTGGCCTCGGAGGCATTACTTGGCTTTGGGAGTCTGCATAGCTTGAGAGGAGCCAATGATTTCTTTGGCGAAAAGCAGTCTCAGGGCTCAGGTGAATGAACCTGTATAATGCAGGCAGGGAGTGGGAGTTGGGGTTTGTCACCACCATGGTTAGTTTTTGGGAAGGAGGCACAGAACTTGAATGGCTCATCAAATCTCTGCAGCGCTGAGGTGGATGGGTTTTTCCTTTCTCTAGGATCAGCCTTTGATTTCACTAAATGATGATTATTTTGAAGTGAAATTGTTTTCATTCTGTTCGACAGTTTCTTAGGAATGAAAAGATTTTGGCTTCCTTTTCAAAGTATCTAATAGTGCTGCTGAAATAGGAGCTGCGCTCAGTAGGAGCATGAGGGCAGCTGGTTGGAAGTGATAAGCGACAGGAAAAGAAGAGTAAAGGTGACAACGCAGTCCAAAGGATTTTCCATTATCACATAAGTATGTGTAGAAGGAGGTCAAAGAATCTGTCAGTTCAAACTAAATGTGTCTGGAAATGAATGTAACTGATGTGTCCCACTACATCAGGATCCATCGTGCCCCATGTTCTCCTGATTTACTTTGTTGTATTCACCGTGCATGTGCAAAATACATGCATTTACCTGGGTTAGTCTCCACTAATTACAAATTAATGGCTATTAACCGTGATAAGGATAGTCCAGCAAAGTCTGAAAAGATGAGCCCTTTAACAAGTGTACTTACAAACCCATGGAAGAGGATGGGGAGGTTGGGATGATTCCTACCCCATGCATGGTTCAGATATTGCTCAACTGTAATTTTTGAGAGAACTGCTCAAAGTATTCCCTTCCTTCAGGGCTGTGCTAATCAACATAATCTGCTTTATGTGGCAGGACTGGTAGTCTAATTGATGTGTCCATGTAAAAGAAAACTCTGATAGTGGAACAGAATTTTGTACCCTAGTTGGCATCTCAACAAAGAGGCATGAGACTGACTGGGCGTGAAATCCGAATTACCTCGATGGCCGGCCATGGTGATTCTCCCAGGGCATGGCCATGCAGCAGTGGGCATGCTCGCACTCGTGAGCTTACTGCTTCTTGAGGCAGGAAAGCTGTTGAATCTGGCACGATTTCAAAACAAAAATTGTCTCTGGGGGTGCAGAGAATGCTGTAGTCCAGCAGAATTCCTTCAAATACTCATCAGAAAGTGAGATGTAATTTGTTGAAAGGACTGTACGTACACTGCTGTGAATAGACACATTACATAGTGAAGAGTTGCATGGTGCAGTGCAAGGTTTTTGTGTGTAGAACCCATGTGCAGAGAACCTCCTGGGAACCCTTCAGATGGGTTTGGAGCTCTCTGTAAAGGTGGATCCCAGGAGGCAGTTCCCTCTCTAGGAGGGCTTTTGCCACTTCTCCCACCTGCAAGAGTCCTTGGAGCAGCTGCAGAACACAGACTTCCATATCCCAACAGCAGACTCAGCTGCATCCCAGCATGATCCATCCCCATATTTCTCCTTAGGGGAAGTTGCTTTGTTGACTGTGTGTGGAGCTACCAAGGATGATTAATGATGAAGAGATTTCTCTGGAGAGGCCTACAAAGCTGGGGTCCCTCTGTTTGGTCCTGCTTTGGTAACATAAAGGTGAAAGGCCGGGGAATTCATCACTTTGAGCATCCTCCCTCAGGAAAGAGAATCTCATGTAATTAAATAACTGTGCCCACAAGGTTTTCAGGGGTAACAAGCAGCAATTAAAGACAGAAGCTTCAGTAAAAATCATGGATCTACCTGCAGCACTCCTGCCATAACCTTTTTGAGGTAGGTAAGTGTCCTCACAGTTGTGGAGAGGGAGTGGTATTGCAATGCCAGGCATGCTTTTTTCTTAGCATAGGTGGTGCTCAGTGCCGGGATACGTGCAAACTCCATCTTAAACCTATGAGCTTGTTTTAAAGCTAATCCATTTGTGCTTAATTTATGAACAGCTGGTCGATTTAAAGGGATTTTCCTCCTGGAGTAAACAAGAAGAACATTTACACAACCAGTAAACTATCCCGCCGTAAATTCTCTTTGCAATTGTTGCAGCTATCTGTTTGCATTAGATCTTAACTTCCTCAGTGCAAAGCTAATCCTTCTTGATCCCATAGTGAAGTCATGATCCTGTGTTTGATGTCACCATCTGTTGCCATAGAAGCAACTGTGATGTTGCAAATTAAACTTTATGACTTCATGGAAAGATAAAAGCACGTCTTCGGCTGTTCACAGAATTAGGAGTATTTCCATGAAGTGTACAAAAATATGCAAGTTTAGATTTTGTCTAAATGCAGTTCTTGGAAAGTTTGTGAACGGGGAGAGGTTGAGTAATCTGTTGCATAGAAAGGGCAAAACAAATCCCAGGGCTTGTCTCAAACACGAGCTTTTAAAATAAAAACACTCTTGTACAAGTAATTGTGCTTGGCAGGGGCTCTGTCAGTTAAAAGTCTGTATGGGTACAGACAAGATTGAAATAGCTTAAAACCAGAGCAGTGCGTTGTGTCCTGGTCAGCACAGCTATCTGCTGGCGGCACAGCACAGCCATGATCTCACCTGGCAGTGTGCAACAGCTGTTGAGAATGATGAGTTTAGTCACATAAATATCCAGTCAGGGATTATGAATCTGGAACTAGAATATGTTTGTTGAGGTTTTTTCCTGAAGCATTTAAATTGCTAAGGAAATTAAGCCTAGATCACAGTTTAGGTGTCTGACTCACTTAAGAAAAATGTTCCTTTTCATAAATTAGAGGAATGTTTTCTGCCTCCCAGAGGTGAGGATGTGGACTTTTGATTCAGTGGTGGGGAAGCAAAGGCATCACATTAGTGGTGTGGGAAGAGAAGAGCGGTGTTATGGATGCACTGCACAAGCATGCAGACAACGGCAGCGAGCTGCTGGTACCCCTCGTGCTCCTACCAGCAGCAAGAGATTGCAGAGAATGCTAAGGAAAATGCAGGAGCTCTTGTTCTTCTTGTTACTGTACAGAAGAGAAGCTGATGAGAAGTATGACTTTTTGTGTACAAACAGGGAGAGATCCTCCCTGAGACCCAGTGTAACCTCATGGGGGAGGCAAGGGTTTCTCAGTGAGAATCTGCCACGTGGGTTTGCTTGCCTTTCTGTCGAAGAATTCCACGCATTTTGGGGAGGAACTGGGTTGTATTGTCCAGCCTGGTCCGCTTCGGCAGCGTTGTTCCCTCTGATGTGTTTGCAGTTACTTTGTTTTACCACTGATTTCACTTTTGTGTGATAAGCACGCCATTCTGATAAGAGAGTTGGAGGCAGCTGGGTTTACTCAGCTCACTTCTTTAAGGGAAGGCACTAACTCAGGATTCTCTTGGCATGTCTCTTTCCATCTCTGAATATATCTCCAAGGGAAACAAAAGTCAAAAATAACATCTAGGGACCCCCAGCAGAATTAGGCTCACTTTAAGGATGACACACGCTCTATATCCCTGGGGCAGGCACTTCATTTTGTACTGTTTCAGATTTCTGTGACACAGTGATTGATTTTGGAGAGGTGAAGTTGCCTCAGTCATTAGTTAAAAAGCCCGATAAAGCTGCACGAAGATATTAAGTTGTTATCAATCATCAGCATCTTTTTGTTCCCCCCAGCCTCTACCCCAGCTCTCAAAGGAAGAAGAGTGGCAGGCCGGAGGCTTGGGCTCCCTTTCAGCCTGTCAGGGCTTTATAGATGCTGGCTCTCTCACTGCCGAAACCCTGGTTAGCAGCAGATGATTAATGGGAGCATGTACTGAGGCCATACTGGGCTCCTGCTGGCCGCCAGCATCCCACAGCCTGGCCTGGGCCTGCCCCAGGCCTCAGCCTTGCCCTTGCTCCCTGCCTGGCCTCTCCTGCTCGGCGCCGCCACTGCCTTATTAGCCCTGCTCCTGCCTGCAGTGCAAACCCATGGCGGTTTCAGGGCATTCGTTTCCTTTTCTCCCCTTTCCCGTTCCCATCCCTCCAGTTGGATCTAACTGGTTCGTGGATGTCTCTTCAGTATGTGAATGGCAGCTCAAATCCTCCTGGGATCTGTGGAGCTGCCTGAAGCAGAGGCAATTGATTCCTGCCTTAAATGCATAGGGCTCTCCCAATTTTTATTCATTTCCCTCAGCCTCAGAGGTATTTCTCCAGACTTACAGTGCTCACTTCATCATTTGTGCTGTTCATTGTCTGGGGCGCTGGCTTCACCATTCTGAATTTCTTTTCTGTCGGTACTGCTGGCGCTTGAAGATGTGGAGAAGTCCTCAAGTAGAACCCTTTGGTTGGCTGTGGTTTGGTGTGGTGTTTGGGTTACTTTAGCAGGCAAAAGAGGATGTTTTGTGGATAGATTTCTCTAGCTAGAATAAGCTTCCCTGTGGCATGGCTGACAAAGGGGTAATGCACAGTACGGGCAGGTAATGACCAACAGAAGGTGAGCTTCACGTCATGCAACTGAGGGCAGAGCTACACTTCATCTCTCTTTCATAACATGATATGATTCCTCTTTTTTCAGCTGTCCGTCCGAAGCCGCTCAGTGCTTCCAGCAGCTTTCTGGGCTTGTGACTGTAGTTGCTGCTGTGATGGAGTTCCCTGTTTTGAGGTGGGGAAGGGTGTATTTTTATTTCCCTCTAGGCTTATGTTCTGTTTTGCCTTTCGTGATGTAAGCATTTTTTCTCATGTTTTCAGCATGAGTACAGCATGCCTGTATCTGTATCCTGGTACACCAGAGTAGATGTATAGATGTGTTGAAAGGACCTGTCATGTGTACATTTTCCCTTCCAGAGGCATTTTGCTGCAGGAGCTCTGCTGAAGGGTTCCTGAGTGGTACACAGATAACAAAGCACAAGCCAGTTTACATCTGTTTTGACTAAGTTCTGTTGTTTAAAAAAAGCAAAAGGTGTATCTGAGTCTAAAAATGTCCATCTACCTCCCTGTATCCAACAGCAGCTAGACGGAAAGCCTGGCAAATAGCACCCAAACAGGGGCAAGGAGACAGAGGGAACTTTCTTAGTGGCATTCCAAGCTGAAAGACTTCCCTGTGTCAGAGACGGCACCTTCAGATATTGTTCCCGTTAATTTTTTTAACTGCCTTTTGAGCCTTTGTGCATCTTAGCTGTGAAGATAGGTTTTGTAGTTCAGCTAGCTACAGTGTGGAGAACCACTTCCTGAAATGCGTTGTCTTTCTTGCCTTGATACGTCGTTATCAGCAGACCTGGTGTTATTGGTCACCTGTTCTTGTACGGCCTGGGCTGTACCCTCGGTCCTTGCGCTGCTTTCTGTGTGTCCTTGCGTTGTTGAGGAACGTGTCCGTTGCTGTTGTTGTTATCTGTGCTTCAAGCAGTTATCTGTCCTCCACCACACCCACCGAAGCTTCCTTTTTGAGGCAGATTTTTGTCTGAATCTGCAGTTTCCGCTGTGAAAGCACTGAGGTGCCCAGCGAAACAGGTGAGAGGTCGAGTCTGAGGATGTAGGCGCGAGGTGCGGTTTCCCAACTTGAAGGCAGCTCAAGGATCATCTTTGGGCAACATATTCCACTAAGGAGGCAATATGAAAGGAAATCTCTTCAGGAGTTAAAATGGTGAAGGTTTTCTCACTTTTCTCAATGGCTTTATAATCCTTGTGCTTTCTCGGGAGTATTTAGGTGCATACCAGCCTGTTATCTGTAGCTGTTCAAAAGTGAGGCTGATCAGTGGTTTATTGCTAAAAATAATAGTTTTTTAAAGGGCACCATTGTTCACTGTGGACTGAACTCCTCTTCAGGCCTGATTTAAGCAAATTTGACGCTAATTCACTGAGTAGTTTGGATAAACAGTTATTTAGAAATTGCTCATTTGAATTATTTTCTCTTTGGAACTGGTAGTGAGTGATTGGCCTTAGTAAGGAAAGTGATATTGTTGCTTTGTTCTGATTGCATAATTTACATTTCTAAGGGGAGGAAATGAACAACGGAGAATAATGAGCATCAAGGTAATAATGGGGATTCTGGTTCTTGTGGGAGCACCCTTTCAGCTCTGGAGAACGCAGCTCTATCTCTAACGTTTGTGGAAATAAACAAAAAGAACCCATTCATGTATAGTGATAAGGCAGAGAGTGTTGTCTGTAACAGCGTTTTGGTGAGAACCAGCATGGAAAGCTGTGCCTTGAAGGGCTCAGCCCTTCGTGTGCATGTGACATTTCTGGGGAAACACAAACCATTACAGTCATAAAGCACTGATCCCCAGCGACAGAGACAAAAACTTGGGGATGCCTGAAGGTGTTAATATTTACTTAAGTGCTCACTGCAGGAACACACAGAGCACATGTGCCTGCACACAGCACCGCTGGTCTCAGCAGCATGTAGATCTCAGTGCAAGCTCATGTGAGTGATGTTCCTAACACAAGGAGGAGTGTTTGTAGAATAGGTGGTGTTTCTAGCTTGTGGGGTAGTTGTCAAGTGCCAGCTCTGCATAACAGATCCACAGCTGCTTGTGCATGAGGAGAAGCAGGAACTGACGCAGCTCGTGGTGCTGGTGATGCCCGAGGGTCAAGATAGGCTTAGGCAGTCCAGGATGGTTTACAAGGAATGACACAGCTCTGAATAAGCAATGGGATTTTCGTTATTGGAAACAGGTTTAGTTCTTATTGCAGCAAGTGAGCACCTTTTCAGTGCAATTTGAGCGTAAGAAATGGTGAGCAAATGTGACTTCGACGTGCCAGTTTCCTTTAAGAGCACTGTGAACGATGAAAGACGTGGGTGGATGTCGGTGTGGTTGCATGCCCATCTGCCACCTTGACATACCCTTCCCAGAGGGTGCTGCAGTGGGGCCCTCCGCAGCATCCTTCCTCTTCATCAGAGCAGGTGTCAGAGAGTGGGGCTGGCAGGGAGTGCTGCTGGTGTCACACCACAGAGCTGCTTTGGCAGCAGCAGCGCACAGGTCGCACTGGTACTGTACACTTGAGAATTGGCACGTTGCTTATTTTCTGTTTGGCTGGGTGATAGAGCGTGGTTTTTTCAGCTGCCATCTTATTTTATACGTGTGCAGGGGAAACTTTCAGAAGTTTAGCCCATAGCAGAACGTCACACTAATGAGAGAGGCAGCTGCTGTCTTCTCCCAGCCCGGTTAGTTCTGCGGTGCAGCTCAAGCCTGTTACCTCCCCATGTAATCTGCTCATTTCCCTTGTCAGGGGGCACACACAGCGCTGTATTTACAGCCAGGGGATTAGGCTGGCAGTGCTCCAGCGCTGCTGGGACGGCTGCAGCCAGCCCGCTTCAGCTGAGCCTGTCAGCACTGATTGATTTTCATGGTTGACAGCATTTGAAATGCTTTCAGATTGTGATTTCTCACTGGGCTTGATCTGGGGGAGGTATTTTTATTATCATTATTAATAGTAGAAATAGTATTATCTGGATACTTACACAGATAGAGATTATGGGCACAGACTGGCATGAGCAGTCGGTGTTGAGCTCCATGCGGGCAAGGAATAATCCCATCAAGGCTTGCTTTGCAAAACGTAGCCGGGCTGCAGCACTTCCAAGGCAAATTAGAATTCACCATTCAGAATTCACCAGTCTTACTTTCTTTGTTATTGTCAATTACTGGTAATAATGTTGGAATTTGTATTTTCTAGCATGTTTTTAAGTTAACGAGTAGATGGAACAAAATGCACATCAGTCTAAAAGGTGAGGTTTCACAGAACCGGCTTTGAGCTACTTCTGCTGAACAAAGGATCTGCAGGCTAACAAGTTGCAGGGTGTCCTTGAAAGGCATAGCTCTGGGTTCTACTCATGAGCATGAATTGTTGGTTTTGTCTCTACTTGATTGCCTTGAGTTGGGAGGAGCTGTGAGTTCTGGTAGGGATGAGCTTTTTCCTATTACCATCCATGCCTGAGGATGAGATGGCACAAGATTTCTAGTACTGCCTTGTCCGTCTTTGCTACTATCTCTCCTTAATGTTTGGTTAATTGCTCCATGGAGAAGTGGTGTCCTGGGTTTTATGTGATGCCTAGGGATGGGTTTGAGAAGAAATGTCCATAGAGTCTTTTCACAAGTTTACAGACAACATCCCTTGCTGTGCTCCCAGCATTGCCTGCCATGGCAGGAGAGTGTGTTCCAGCTGCACACCTGTTTGCACAGCTGGATTCAAGTCACTTGTCCTCACCTGATCCTCAGCACCTCTACAGCTTTTAACCATCTGGTTCACAACTGTCAGCAAACAACTGCCAGCCTCCTTCTCCTGTGAATATGCTCTGTAGGCTTCAGGCAGTCCCAGCAGAGGAGCTTGCTGGCTTGCACCTTTGGTGTATACCACCCTAGGAAGTGCTGCACAGAGCAGGTGAGCTCCAGAAAGATGTGGAGCTTATCCTGCCATCCCTTCAAACATGGCAACTCCATCTGTGTGTTCCATCAAAGTATTCAAGTGATGCCTGTAGGTTGGTGGGTTGTTCACCAGCAGCCCCTCCAGGTGCCAGAGAGGCAAAGCGCAGCCTGGTCTCTTGCTTTGAGCATTGCTCATCATGGATCATCTCTTCAGACACACAGGTGCAGGGTTTTTAGTTGCCCGTTTCTGCTTCTTCTTTGGAGCAAGCAGGATTTTTTTTTTACTCTTCTGTCACTGCGGGATGTCACTTGATGTGGCAGATGTCTGTCAAGCTTTTTTGCAGGTACTGGCTGTTCTACTGCACTCCGAGCAGTCCCAACTGGAGAGCACATCCACATAAACCTTTTAAATACTGCAGAAGGGAAGCAGCAGTTACCTGCTGAACCCTCCAACCTGCACCGTGTGCCAGCCCTTCCCCACATCTTGCTAAAAGAACTGCCTATGCCTATTTAATTTCTCTCCAAGGTATGTGATTTTCAACAGCAACAAACAAAAGGTAAAAAACACATTGGGCAGCACAAGAATAGCACTAAGGTTTATTTTTTAACATGTGAAGAATCTGTCAGTTTTGATCTATGAAGACAACATATCCTAATGCTTTGGAATTAGCTTTGTTGCTGTGAAAGATAACAATGAAAAACATACATGCAAAAAACCCAGAGGACGTCTGTTAATAGAGCTGCTCTGAAAAACAGTCTGATCTCTGTGGGAAACACATTACTCACGGAAAGAGGAAATCACGGTGGCTAATGAGAGGAAATTTCAGAGTTGAATCAGTCTTCTCATCTTTGTTCGAAGGGATCCCCCCTTAGTCAGAGTAAAAGGTCTTTTTAAGTTCAGGGCTGAAGTATCCTGCTGTTCGGGCAACTATATTTTCTTTTTCCTACAGTACAAAACATAAGGAAAAATGAGTCCTTAAGAACATCTCAGATTAGGGCTACAGTCCTCAGGATTTACATGTAATCTCTGCCCTGTATCGCTCTGAGAGGCAAATTACTGATAAGTCTATGTCCTTACTCCACTTCAGTAGTCATCCCTCATAGTGCTTACTGACCAAGAACAAGAACCCATTCTGTAAGTCATTATATAACGGCAAAGCAAAGGCCAGCTGCCCCTTCTCCAAGCTTTGTTAGGTGCTGAATGATCCTCCCTATGGCTCTGGTAGGTGGGGGTTCTGATGGAGCAGCCTTTGAGAGGGCAGGGCAGGTGGAGGATGTGGGCAGCTACTGAGTCCTTCTAAAGTTTGGAGGAGATGAGCTGTGGCCTGGAATTATTTGTGGTGTGTGTGTCTGTCTGCTGTCATGAAGCATATTTAGGAATCCTTTGGCTACATTTGTGCAGTCCCTGTTGCTGTTGGCATTGCAGTGCATTTACAGGAGTTGTTTTCACTGTGGAGAATCCCATTTTGTCTGCAGGTGGTTTCCTAATATATAGACCTGCAAATCTGAGACACATCTGTAAATGTCAATTGGAGTGTTCCATGTCAGTGTAAGTGGTGGTTTTGCCTGGCAGTCCGATGGCAGAGCAGGGTGCCTGCCTGTCAAGGACCAGATCAGCTATTATCTCGACATTTTGTATTTCACTTAAAAAGAGAAGTTGTTGTCTATGGTGTGCCATCTGGTTAGCGTCTGGCCAGTGCCTCCAAGTGTCTGTGGTAACCTTTAACCAGTTTGGGCAAAGAAATTCTCGTCTGGTGCAGATTTAAGAATGCTTATCTCTTTTAAATAGAACTGAGCTTTAAAAGGCTGCTGAGCCGATAGATGAGGTTAATGAATTGCCAGATTGAAAACATGCATTGTTTGCTCTGTCTGAGAACCACAGGTGGTTGTTTATGGGCAGGTGTTTGGGCACTCACCTCCTGGACATGGGAGGTGGTATCACCAGGAAGTTCTGAGCAGCCTGTCCTGGCTCCTTCCACACCTCTGATGTACATTTTCCTTTCTTGTTACGGCTCGGTTGACGCCTCCTCTACTTTTTTCCAATCAGTTTTTCATAACTCCACACACGGCATTTATCTGTTACCTCCATCTGTGTGACAGAGGAGAAGCAGGATTTTGGTATGGTAAATGCTGCTAGGACATTTCATGCGGTTTCCCCTGTGCTGTAGGATTGCGCGTGGGAATCCTAGAGAACTGTGCATGTAGCTGTAGGTTCTGCTCCAATCTGGAGTGGGTTAAGTAATCCTGCGTTGTGTTATTGACCCCTGTTCTTTAATGCATGCTTCACAGCTTCCCTAAAGTTAGTTTAGTCTTTCTTATTGAGCTTCCCGAGCGCTGATTAATTTTGATTGTGGTTGGTTGTTTTGGTTTTTCTTGGTTACAGGTGATATCATTATACCTGATAGTGGTAATCATGTAGAGAGACTTCTCGGTTGGCTGCCCATATGGTACGCAGCTGTATTCCCTGCAGTTCCAGCTCTTTCTTTAAATACCAGCAAGAGCACTGCTGAGTTTGAAGGGACTTTCATCACTTAGAACACAGGGTCTGAGCCCAGTAGCGTGTCTGTGCATTGGAAAGCTCGTGTAAGAGTGTTTGTCTCCCATGTATGCTTCCCATTGCTCTGGTTTGTGTTGGATGTGTCAGGATGTTCATTCTTTTAGTTCTGTGTTCCTTTAATGGTCTCTTTTAGAGGAGATTTCGTAAAATTTTCACTGAAAATGTAGATAAATTGTATCCTCTTTGTGCTTATTTATCTGCCATTCAGATAACACTG
>PPHD01015657.1:0-15974 GCA_002909625.1 Bambusicola thoracicus
TATATTTAAATAAAGTCACATTGATGGCTATCTGAAAATTACATCAGTAACTTTTTTTCTAAAACAACAGCACTCAAGTTTTAAATATAGGTCCCATCTGCCCCATACACATAACCCTAAACAAAGGAAGTATAGGAAATATGAACCAAAATTCTAAAAGCTAGCAGTAGTGAAAAGAGCATACAGAAAAAGTAAAAATTCTGTATCATTCTTTGAAAGTTCTTGATCTGAAACATAATACTAATTTACAGAAAAAGAAGGAAATTAGAAGTATATGTCAAAACTTACACTGGCCTCTCCAGGTTTGCAGTCCAGCACAGTTTTAAGAGATTGCAAGGAATGGACAATGCACTGTTCAAAATGGGAAGGCTGAAAGGCAAACGACTTTTTAGCTTCTAGATAAACACGTCATGTAAAATGAATACTGGAACAAGTAAACACATCAAAATTCCCATGCTATATGGTTAAAATCTTTCTTTTCAACTTATCCTATACCCCCTTGATTTAAGTTGGGATAGAATTACACCTTGGATATCTATTATTTCTACATTTTATTGCAGCAAAATCTTCTACAAAAAGTAGATTGAAATGGCTTTCACATGAAGCTGAAGGAAAAAAAACTGGCTTAGAGGACTGTTTTTTTCTGTTGTTGTTTGTTTTTAATTCCAGGTTTCCAGACCTGAAGTAAAAACATCCTGAGGCACGTACCAATTTCACTTTGAATGTGCAAATAAGTTCACAGCAGCATAGTCATCAGTCTGTTTTTCTGGTCATTCTTTCTCTCTTCCTCTTAAGTCAACCTTTTCTCTAAGACTGCCTGTTGGTATTAGGCAGAAAGCCTTTGTATGACGCAGATAGGTGTCACTGTTCTACAAAAGCGGGAAGTAGTTCATCCCTTTCAGTCAAAGAGAAGGATGAAAAAGCTAAGTTGTGTGAACTCACAGCAACAGTAGATAGCTTATGGCACATCACCCACTTAATGCTTAGGAGTAAGCTGTATTTCTGCAAATGCTGGGATGGAGGTAGAATATGAGAGTGATGTCAAGATGAAAATAATGTAAAATTTCTAAACATCTGTTTATTATTATTTTTTGCTATTGATTTAGAAGAAAAAGAACAGTAAAGTGCTGCTGCTGTATTTTGCCATCATAAAACATCACACCTCAGGAGAAGAAATCCATTCAGATACATGATTCTTTGCACATAATGAAACTGAGGAAAGCTGGCTCTCTGTCTTACTGCATCTCTTACCTGCAAGCAGTATTTCCCATCTTCTTAAAACAGTTTCTGCTGTAAGCCTAACACATCTCCAAACAGAGTGATTGGTGCCTGTTCACACTTTTATTATGACAAAACATAATCAACTGCCACCACTGACATGTCTCAACCACTGCCTCAAGAAGGGGAATCTATGAAGATGTTGTGCACAAGGAATTCATGGCTGACTTCTAAATGGATAAAAAGCTGTTAAATGCTTATTAAGAAAGATTTTTTAGGATACAGCCAACATTAAAAAAAGTAATTAAAAAAAAAAAATCAGCAGAGGATCTTTCTTCCTCCTGTCTGTCCACTTTACAGATGCACAAAGTGAAAAACAGAAAAGCAAAGGGACTTGCCCAAGTCACTGACAACTGAAACCAAGACGAGAAGCTACAAATCTGGTTACAACACTCAAATTCTCAACAACATCCCTTCTTACAATATGTATATTGTGACTGCTTCGTGCCCTCCTACTCAACTTCAGACACGTATTTATAGAAGCAAGTAAGAAAAACTAAAAAAAAAAAAAAAAAAAAAAAAAAGTCTGTGGAGCATTCCCTTAGATAATATACACAAAGCAATTCTCCCTCCCACAGGGCCTTTTTGCTTTCACAGGTTGTTTTTAAGTCACATCTATGAGGTGCTTGCTGTGTTTTAGCCATTACTCAATGCTGTTTATTTCCAGAAAGCATCTCACTAGTTTATCTGAATTAGGTTTCAAGTCACTTGCTATGTGTAGGCAATCTCCTAAATTAGTTGCTTTTCAGTTCAATTTCTCGTTATAACAGAGAAGTGACCTATTTATTCAGCTAAAGATCAATTCCATGGTAGTGTGCCTACTAAGTTATGAAGCATTTTGATGTGAACTGAACTTGTTATGACCTTAAAAAGAATTCTTTACTCCAGTAAACCATCCCTAAAATAAGATACGTGACAATGAAAGCTATTATTGTTTATCTCAGCAAAATGATACTGAAGGTCAGCAGTAATTGTCCTGATATGTTTAAATAATCCTCCTTCAGGCAGACAGTTAAGCTACAGATCTTTATGTCCAATTCTTATTTCTTGCCTCAGTATGTGGCACAAATTTACAAAGCCTTTATTTATATGTATTTTTAATGTGCAGTATCCCCCGTAAGTTGACGAACAGATGAGTATGCATACGGAAAAAAAGTAGTATATTATTTATTTTTAGATTTATAGTGTATTTTAGAACCAGTAATTTATCGTTAACTGGCACATGCTGAATTGATTTTGATTTTTTTAAAGAACGAATACTGCAAACATAGATGTAATTCTGAAAATCTTACTGATAGTTGGGAAGAAAACACTACTTATTTATTTTAAAAAAATAAAATGCAAGGTTGGGTAAAGTAAGAGTTACTAAAGGCTTTCTTTTAACACCCATAAAATAACAGAAACAAATATAAACTGTACTTATGTAAGAAGTAAATTCTCAACCATTTTATTCTCGACCTCGAACTCACCCTAGAACTGCTAAGTTCTATCCACTTTGATTCTAAATTTCACTCCCAGTAACTGGGCTCACTCAGGGAGTTTTTCAGCATGAACCCCACATTCAGTTAGATAACATCAGTGGGAGAAGGAATACAGATATGATTCAATAGTGAAGTGGCAGCATCTCCAGATTAATGGAAAGTGGTTATATTATAGCCAAAGAATTAACTTCTTACCTCTCCCTGAACAAGTGTTGTAATAAGAAATACTAAAAACCCCATCTTTTTACAGTTCTGAACCACTCCACTCAAGTGAGAAAGGGCTGCTTTTGAACGACGAAAAACTATGCATCTCAAAGACTCAAGACTGAGCAGTGTTCCCTGTTTGTGCCACTTGTGGAACAAATGAGGTACTAGAATACCAAAATGAAGCTTTCATTTTGTTGGTAACATGTCAATATTAAACATTTACCTCAAAAGAACTTCTCTGATAATTTTAGCAGACATAAGAAGCTACTTTATCTCATTAACTTCACCATCCCTTCTGCACTTCAAAAAACATGACTTTTGTCTCGTGATACAATTATCACGTAATGTTAAAATTTCTTCGGACAAAAATTAAAGAAGTACAAAAAAGCATTTTGAAAAAGGAAGAAAAAATAACTTTGTGTTTGGTGATGTGTGTACTGAGAGTGCACACAGTAACTGCTCAATAAAAAAAAAAAATCAGGATTTTTAAATTTCCTGTACTTTCATATTTTGATAAGCATAGACAGCAGTATGCGCAAAGCCCAAACTTTCAATTTTCTGGAGTACATGCAGAACACTTTCATTGCACTTATTTAAAAAAAAAAAATCTGGCAAAGAAAGTGGCTACAACACACAAGTTTACCCACCAACGATGTCAAGCCTTCATTGTCAACAACCCAGTCTTCCTTTTCAGCTAGCCTCTTTATATCTGAAAGAGGGAAAAAAAAAAAAAAAAAAAAAAGAGGTGTTAATTTTCATTATTAAAAACTCCTTGAACTTGAAAAGATAAACCACAGACACTGGGACAGCAATGACTAGGCATACGAGCATATAGCACTAAAAGTCTAGAACTTTTCAGCCTTCTCAAACGACTAAGAATGAAACACGCACACAAGACGCTGGTGAAACCACACAGAGAAGCACATTTATGATACATGGCAAGAGTTGCATGAAGCCCACCTTTTACTGGAAAGCTTAAAATTCAGAGTATTACGAAGGCTCTGGGTTTGTTTTTATTTTCTACAATTTTTAATCACAAGATAAAATACTGTATTTAAGAACTGAAGTTCCAGCTCTTCATTAAAAATGACAGGACATACTGCTTAGCGTTCTAGCAAAGATGAAATGGACAGCATATATATTCATAATTAACAGCTACAAAGCAGCTCAAAATCACCACACAGGGTTAAGGGTGCATGGTGCTAAACCTTCTTCAAAAATACATGAAAGCATATATAAAGAACTCTTCTGCTATCCAAAAGGTGCAAATTTCAAAAGACTTACTGATCCTGACCCAGAGTTATGACAAAGTGTAAATCCAGAGCTCTTGTTCTGTAAACAAATTCCACTATGGACAAACTTAAAAATCAACAATGATGTAGAAAACTTTCATTTTTTTGGCTTCGTTGATTTACAAGCAGAAATTAGATAAAACTTTACAGTTCAGATGAGCAAAACCAGGTAAAAAGACACATTTTCTCACAGGCAAATAGCTGCTCAGAACTATCTGTATATCACAAAACTTCCCCTTATATGAGGAATGATTTCAGTGAATTACCATCTCTTCCTCAAGGCCAAGAAAAGAGTGTAACTAATGCATGCTGAAAAGTATCTTCGCTACTCTTGGTGCTTTAACTGCTAATTTAAAAAGCTTGACATGGCGACAACATCCTCTAATTCCACATCTCATGGAAACAGTCTTACTGAGAATAAAATGTATTCAGAGATTGTAGAGAATAATTACTGATTCTTTATTTTAGCCAAGCTGATATATTTGAATACTGATTCAACCGGTCTTTCCATGGGGCTTTAGATCACACTGGTCAGCTTATACGATGTTTTTTTTTTTTTTTTTTCAATCCAGATCTGAGCTAACACAAATATATATTAGAAAAAAAAACAACAACAATTAATTTCACTGAAATAATTTACCATATTCCAGTCAAACACACTCATGTAAACTCCCTGTCTGATTTGGCATTCACACAGTCAGGCTTTCATGACCTTTATGACCAGTGAACACACATGAGAGGGAAAGAACAGAGATTGCTCGAGTGTACCGTGTTTACATAAAATAACAAGAAAACCCTCTGTGTGGGCAGATTTGTCCTATTTAAGTAGCTAATGGCAGAATGCTCTATCAATTGATCTGAATGACCCCATCAACTTATGACATGCAGTAAGAGATGAGACTGAGCCTTACATTAATAGTCTGTGCGGTTCATATTTCAGATAGCTTATAGAGAGAGATTCAAGCTCAAGAAGAGCCCTTTGACTAATACAACATGGGTAGATCTGAGACCCATTTACATAGCCCAGTGAGAATACCCATTAACTGTTGTTTCACTGATTCTCTAAAAACAAGAGTTTCTCCAAGGGTCCAACTAATCGAGTCTTGTCTAGAAAAATAATCTATGAGTAGGTAACTCATAGAGATCCAATTTCTTCATATTTCAAGTAAAATTTGAAACAGGGATAATACTTGCCCCATAGAGCATTAAGAAAGAATCTGTATACCTATATGGCTAACGAGCTTGGTATTAATGTGGGAAAAATAATGTTAATGCTGAAGTGGGATTTAGTCAAATAATTAAGAGATAAAAATACAAATCATATTAATATTGTTTAGAATAAATAACAGAGACTTTTACACTTGTTGTCACTGAAAGTTTAAAAACTTGCTTAATGAATGTAGTTACCTACACTTATCACATTTAAGGCTTGAGTAAGATACTTAGATTCACGTCAACCTACAAATAATGACAAATAGTATAGCAGAAAAAAAAATTGATTAAACTGTAAATGTATTTTAAAAGGGTATTAAATTTTTTGTTGTTGTTTTAGCATTGAGGGTAATTAATATTTTTTAGGAAAAAAGATGCTGAACCATTAATCTGAACTTTTATTAAGTGCGATATCTATTTCTGGAAGATTTACTTCACCTGAATTCAAATTTCAGAATTAAGTACAAGTTGATAAGATGAATTGCCTCTGATGCACATGGAGTCACATTCGATTTAGAGAACGTATTATTGGCCTTTATGATCCTGACATCTATAGCAAAAGCTACGCACACTGTAGGAAGCACAAGGATTATATTGTTTATATTGAAAAAGTGAGAATTATACTGTGGAAGAACCCACAACAATATTCCACAAAGGGTTTTTTTGTTTTGTTTTGTTTTAAATTGGGTTTGGGGGTAGAAAGAAGACCATGCGGACGACAGGGGTAGGAGCTATACCAGGGGTTTGGGGGCAGAGGGCATTACCTATTTAATTTTTCACTTTGTGAAAGAACTCAAAAAAGAAAATAATTGGTATTTCTAATACAGAAAAGTTGACTGATGAGATAAATCACTTGCGTTGTAAAACCGTCTCAGCTAAGAGAAGACAGATCTCAACTACTGTATCCAACAATTAAGGGAAGAAAACATTCAGAATACAAAATTTTCTCAGAGCAGCAAAGTATTTCAGTAATTCTTCTGAGATATTACAGAATTTACTTCCAATTAAATATCTGTAACAAACATAATTATTGTCTAGATTGTGGTTTGGTAAGCAGAGAGAGATTCAGTCTTTTATTACCTTCAGCTGTATGTTGTAAAGTCACTATAATGCAACGTACTCGAAGGTCTAAAATAAGATCCTGGATGATCTGAAGCATATCATTGGGTATCTCAAGTGCAGTAAGAGACTCAGAACTAAGCCTGGAAAGAAAAGAAAAAAAATTAACCTGACATGTAAACCTTTAAGTCTTTTAAGCTGATAAAAATACACAAATCTTTTTGAAGTGGCTGTCAATACAGTAGCTTCATCCATGATAAGTCTTTGAAAACTGGTTACCCCAGTCATAAAAGTTTACTTATTTGCTTAATTCAGAAGCATGAAAATAAAGATTTTTTTTTCCTCTATAACGTTACAATAATGTCAATTCTTGCACTTTTCCTCCTGCCTTCCTGCAACAATCTTGTCCTTTAATCTAAGATTCCTTCTGGAACAGAGATACCTTTTTTGCTAAGTTCTTACAGATGTATGCGACAAATCTTAGGTCTACAACTAGAATACTGAAGCATTATCTACTGGTATTAAACAATAACAGCCATCAAGGTACAATAAATGGTGATGTAGCCATGTCTCAGGTCATGATTGTATACACATTTCAGGGGTTAAAATACAGCTACTGCCAAGTGAACAGTGAATTCATTAACTATTTTGTTGCCAGAAGAGACTGGCCTTAAACCATCAGATAGAGTAGCAGAGGATAGAAAGATTACCTTCCATTTTTCCCTTTAGAAATACCAACACAACAGCTGCTTACAAGAAACAGCATTTCAGCTTTTAAAAAATGACTGTTGCTCACAGACTGTAGTAATGGGCACAATGCAAGTTTATTGCTTTTATCCAACTCCTGGGTGTGTGAGCGAGGACAACTCAAATGCAGTCATTGTTGTTTCTCCTACCTGAGAATACTGAACAAAGCTAGGACACTAGAAATTACCAAAAAAACAGTAGTAGGAAAGCATAAGCAAATATGCTCAATAACAAGAGGAACCTTTCTAGTCATCCATCTGGAAGCTATTTATTTTTTTTTTAAACCCCTGGTAGTGAGCATAAATCCTCAAAACACCATCATTAACTGCTAATTGCATTCCAGCTTCACAATGCCTTGACTCCAAAAATGCTATTGAGATTCTGACTGCTATCAGCTCAGCACAACTACTGAATCTGTACATTTCATAAATCTGCATTATCTCAGCTAGCCATGAAACACAGGGTGTAACAGACATCTGTGAGAAGTTTAAGCAACTTTACATTGCATAAAAGTCCTGTACTTAGAGCCACTTCCATTCCTAAGTAAGCAAGCAGCTTTCACAATGCTCACTCTTCCTCGTATAACTCACCCTACTGTACAAACCATTCCATCCCTACCATGAGGCTGAAGACTTGCAGGCAATGGCTTCATCTCATATTAAGCTCCAATTTGTCCTCTGGAACCTACTCAAACTGGGGAATGACAGAGTGGGATATAAGGTACAAAGCTGCATAACCACCCCACTCTGTGCGATGCATACAAACAGAAAAATTAAGATTGCACAGATTTTATTCCAACTCCTTGTAATTTGTCAAAATTTTATAATTTTCAAATACAAGCAGAAAACAATTGTAAAATGACTGAAAAGAGTAGGATCCTATCATGCGCTTCATGATGAAAATAATTTGGGAATTATAAAAAGATGACATGAGCTACTACTTTGCAACTAGTAAGGTATATATGCAATACGTAGACTATTCAGAAGAGTCTACCTGCTTTGCTGGCGTGAGCATCAGGACAGTACTAAACAGACTCAACAAAAGGTACATATCATTGCTAAACTCATCTCTAGTAAGAATTAACTACGTATGAGTCAACGTGTGTAAGAAAATAAAGAGGAAGGGTACAGTTAAATCTATGTTCTTCTTGTTATTAACTTTAAAACTTGCAGGTAATAAGTACAGTATCAAATGCAGGTATTACTTGAGTTTCCAAAAGATAATGACAACGCTTATATTCTCCACAGAGAAATGGAAGCAAATTCTGTATATTTACTGAGACATGTTGTAATTGATGACATGCGCATTACTAAGTTTATAAACAAAGAATTATAAACAGAATGACATCATAGGCAGGAGTATCACCTTTCATAAGACAATTAAGAAAGTAAATGGTATCTTAAGAATGACACTGTAGTAAAAGGCATGTTATTTTAGCCCATTTTGGCAGAAATGTGAAGATGGAAAGATGATAATTGCAAAGCTTCCTAATAATTCTACCCTAAATAATCAAACCCCACTTCATGCAAATTATTTGCTCAAACTTTTACCTAGGTGCTCTGGGCAAAAAAGAAAAAGAGAATATAATTACGTAGTAAGGCCATGAGACACCATGAATTAAACTGGGACTCAGAATCCTAAATCTGCCATAAGCAATTTTTTGTGATTCTATTATTGAAAAAAACAAAACGAAACAAGACAAAAACTCAGTACTCAGAGTATTTAACAAAACAAAAATCAAACCCCAAAACAATATGTGTTAAAAAATGTATACATTCTAGCAGTAACATTATGTTGTAGGTCAACAGCTCCATTTACCTTACTGTCTGGATAACATGTGTTAGCCACTGGCCAGAAAGTTCAGATTTCATCTCCCAACCACCATACTGTCTTGATTCTCCTTCTTTGAGGCTGAATGGAAGCAAAGCTCCACGGATAAGTTTCTCCAGAGAATGCATAACTTCCTGAATCATTTTCTGTATCAGAATAAGGGAAAGCAAAATCAAGCAAAAAGATCCACCAATATGCTTATGCAGCTATGCATGCACTTCTGATACATATCACCTTGTAACGTAAGATCTACAGAAGGCTCCTCATGCTAGAGAGTCTGGAAGGATGAGGCATAAAGGCATACATGATTGAAGAAATATGATTTTCAAGGTGGTGATGCTTAAGTGTCCTGCTAGGAAGGGCAACTACAAGAAAGCAATGTTTCCTCCCCATAACATACCTTGAAATCATTTTGTCTTTGTCTAGCGTTTTTCTTTGATTTTTCCATTTGGCCAGATTTTTCAGCAGTCTGGTGAAAACGAGAAAATTGAAAAGCGTAAGTATCTCATAACCACTGTTAAAATAATTCTGAAAAAGAGGGGTTTCAATGTGAAGAAGTGAAAACCAATCACTGAGTTTGTGATGTAATTATAAAAATTAACTCATGCTACCTGAATAGGCAGAGACTATACCTATCAATAAACTTTACTTCCTGTTGGTCAGCATACTAATGTTTAATTCTGAGAACAATTGCTTATTTGACACAAACTTGAAGACAAGTCCAAGAGTGGCTCAAATAATACAAACTTCATGAAATTAAACTATTCGCATTAAAATGTTAATGAGAGCTAAAACACACATAGCCTAATCGTGCATCAAATTTCTATGAAGAAATGATTTTCTCAGCGAGGAAGCTACCCAGATAAGGATACTGATATGAAGTGACAGATGCTCCCTGGAATGTGAGCAGTTTGGAATTGAAACGTGTGTAGGAGATGGTATACTTTTTTTAAAACTTTTTTTTTTTGTGCTCATGTGCTGCTAGAAACAGCATTTTGTTGAAAATATTTTTGAAATAATTCAACTAACTGAAAAAGAGACACTGCAAAATAACCAGCATCTTCATGGACAGTTCACGTTTTTGAAAACTGAGGAACATCACTGAGTTCACTTTGCATGAGAGACAGTTACAGTTGAAGAAAAACATGGTTTGACTAATAGTCTTCCTGTTTGTAGTTACAACTTTCTGTGGAGTCTACTGAGAATACAAAGCAAATTATAGAGAAAAAGTTATTCAAAATACCATGTTAAGTGTAGATATAGTTTTATACTTAGAAAATCTCCTATTTTATGTATGTACAGCAACATCTACTGGACAAAGAGTGCAATAACATGACAATACTTTATTCTCGGACTAAGTTTACTTTCAAATTATTAAACTGAAATACTATTATTTGAATTCCATCCGTGTTACAGATTTTTAGGATAAAACAAGTACTTTGATTTGATATGAAGTTAGAGAAAAACAGAACTATGGAGCTGAACAGTTTTGGAAAATAAAGTGCTATGAAACTGTTATTCTCTAAAGCTGAACTGTAGAGTTTCAGACAAGGAGAACAAAGCTTAACAATTACTGCTGTACGTAATAAGCACTTCTCTCTTCTAATGTCTTAAAAAAGAAAAGAAGCTGCACTCCTTTAAACTTCAAGTATCAAATTAAAATTCAAACTCTTGCTGCTGGATTAAAGAACAACAAAAAATTCAGAAATCTTCGATATCTTTCTTTTCTTAGTGGTTTTGCTGAAGATCAATCTTAAATCTTTCCTGCACAGACAGACCAAAACTATTTTGTGGTAAGACCAACGGTTACTACTCAGATATGCTACTTCACCTAGAGTGATTCAAAGAACTACACTTTTTAAACTGTTGAAAATATCACGTAAATCTTTAACTGACAGTACTCTAAGACATACAAGCTAACCTTTCAGAAGTAGAAAGAACCTCCCCAGAAAACACTACAAACCAAACAAGAGAAAATAAATACAGCTTATTATTTGTAAGTGGGGATTTTCTTTGTAGATGTGTTCAAGTCCATTGAATTGATCCTCTATACCATTTTCACAGGACTTTTCTCACAAAACAGTAGCAGTAAGGATGACTGCTTGCAGAACGTCAAGCTTCCATAATGACAACAAATAACAAGTGACACAGTAAATACATTTCTTATAAGACAAATATGATCTGAATGTCTTCTTATAGAAAAAGATGTCAGCCTCAATCTTGAATGAGATGTGCTGACAGATACTACTAGGTACCCTGGAATAAACTTTCTACATTACACCACTCCATCCTCTTTTCTCCTCTCAGGTGAGTTGTGGCAAGCAGATGCTCAAAAGGAACTGAGAACACAGTCACTCCTGTTTCCAAAAACTTAGGGGTCTTACACGTGGATGAACATTGTCTTACATGCGACCAATGGATCAGAAGAAGCCAAATACATGGAGGTGAATTTCTTAAAAGCTCAGAATCTGGCCCAACAGAAGAAGAGTACAAACACTTCGCAGACTAACAGGAAAACTACTTTTGCCCTTCCCCCAACAAGCTTTTTTTTTTTTTTAATAACTAACATGGAAACCATGTTTTGATGGGACATAAGGTCACTGCATTTTCCACTAGCAGTCATTCTCAAGAGCAAAATTTCTCAACCCCATTTACAGTTCAAGTCTCAGTTTCTCTTGAAATTGTTTTCCTTTTCATTGCACTCAGAGAGAATCACAATAACTTGCAGTCAAATTTGTAAAGTCAAATTTCCAACAGCACTACTATCAAATACAAAAGTCACTTCCCTTATGAAATGAACAATTTTTGTGAAAGTCAACAGTAACAAAGTTTATTCTTGATTCTACTTCCTTCACCCAATGTTATGAGTAAATGTAAAACCTTTGTTTTGATTTTTATCAAGTGAAAATATGGTCATGAATAGAATCTATTTCACTGTAGCTAAAAGGACCTCTATATAGGCTATAGTGCTTATGAGTATTATCACATGAAAAATTACAGTAAATAAGAGAGTGGCAACACATAGAACTGATAGCTTGAAAATTCAATTCTTTAGATACAGAAAAAGGAAAATGACAGAAAAGCTGTCACTGTAGTTCTAATTTAGAGATAATTTTCCAGTGGAATACGCAACTGTGATGATTTAGGGTTGTAAATACAGTAGGATAGTATAATCACGATAGGATGAGAATTCTCAACAAATTAAATGAGATTGTTACCAATAAACAAAAGTTTTAGGTATACAAATCTTCAGGTTCATATATGTAAATAAAGAAACCAATCTGAATAAAACTAGCTTATTTTCCACCTGTTTTGTTGTATCCTGACTGACACTATATCTGCTTGCAGACCTTTTTCCATAGTTTTCTAGGATTCTCAATTACCAGCATCTGACTTGCAGTCACAAGACTTTCCAGCGATAGTTACGTACATAAAGGTGTGAATGAGCACCTTGACATTGGTTGAAGGCACAGAACATTACATTTTACCATGCCTAAATCGTGCGCTTATCTTTGTCAGACTTGCTCCTTGGAAATATTCCAATACTCTAATTCTCCTGGAGAAGGAACAGCACAAGCTTGAGGACCGGAAGTGAACTGAAACTTACTCTGTGATAAAATTTTAGCAATAACAGAAAACCAAAAGCTATTAAATTAATCCATTAATGAGTTAATTATCAAATGTGTCTTTTTCAAACCCGTAAATACTGTGCACACAAAAATGTCACATGATGGCATGAATCATTCTTTTTTTTTTTTTTTTTTTTTTAATATCTTCTGCTGCTTGGAGTGTCAACATCATATTTACAGAACTGTAGAAACAAGATAATCTGAGCAAGGACTAGAAGCACAGATGACTACTGCAGCTGACTATTTTCAGACAAGACTCCCTATACAGAATCCCCGCATGCCAGCACTCTGGGTCTGGTCATTTTGCAACTCTATTATTGAACCCATTTTCACCTCCAAATTCTTAAAGCTCAAGAAATGAGTACTCCTATTCTGAAGAAATGAAAAAAATTCTCTATGACTTTATCTTCTGCACGTCTCTACCCTTCATTCAATTTGCACTTTTTTCACATCATCAAAGACGGGAAGTTTGCCAGTTATGATTAAGAGATGAAACCATACAGATATTGACTCCAGCATCTGGAATGCACACACAGAGACAAAATTCAAAGTTATCCCAGTATATGCATCTTGGTGTAGTTTATTGGTCAATATTTTTAATAAACTAAAGATAGGATCTCTCAAACGTGTAAGTGTTTAATTTATTTATTTTTAAATCTGAGAGGTTTATAAAACAATGTCATCACGTCTTCCAATGAAATATAATACATCAAATAAAATTATTATGGAATTTTGTTATTTAGAACTGATTTATATGCAAGAAACCATACCTCACTAAATAAACTTCCATTCACATAAGAAATCCAGAGCTTCCAGAAGTTGGGCAGCTGACTTACAACAAGTTTTGTCAACTTTTCAACAAACACAACTTGCTGTGGTGCTTTGTATCGCCAGGCTAAAAGAGAGGAAACAAGAGGAGAAAAGTAAAACTAAAACCTTCGCATTAATAACATAATACATACTATGAGCTTGCTGTTGCCTTGTACTGCAGAAGTGGTCATATATTATTTACATAAAACCTTTCAGTGGAAAAAAATTAACAGTCTGATCCATATATATGCTCATAATTGGTACACATGCAAATTCACTCTTCTTTTCTCTTATGCTTATAAGATGCCAGAGCTACGTACCTGTACATGTACCAGTATGACCCTGTACAAAGAAAGCCTATGCTGTATCTAATGCAATTCACTTAAGAATCCATTCAGCTGTTCCTCTGTCATCGAAACACAAACGTGAAGTAACATAAGAGCAATCAAGACATTAGAAATTTCAGACGATGAGGTGGTGATACTAAAGGAACAGGGCTGCTACGATACGTTTGTGATCAAGGCAAGCAATGGGAATGGGAAGACTACTTTATTTACAGCTCAAAGAATTTTCCATTGTAGCCTGGGTCAAGTTGCCAATCTCTCATCTTAGTTTCCATTTGTATGGTAAAATGTTTTTCTGGAACATGGGAGATGCCAACATTATTGCTAAACTCCAGTAAATGTAACACAGATTCTTGACTGAAGAACACAATCAGAATTATCATATAACACTGTTGTATTTCTCACTTCACCAACCTCATTAGGGCCCTGATACACTGGCTGTTAAAAGAAAGTAGCTTACAGTTTGGCAGCAGATAATTTCTCTCAGTTGAGGGAAGGGAGGTGTTGAAATGGGCATAAGAAAGGTGCCAATCAATACGGAAAGCTAAGGAAAATGTGAAATACTTCTGTATAAACACCCACCTTCTCCACTAAAATTTTCTTGGTTATAATGTTTTTAGCAAACCATGATGTGTAGGTAATTCTTACATCCTAAACTATTATTTCACTTCAATAACTAGTGTCTACTTTAGAACATTAAGAAAATGAACATACTTCTGAAAAAGAACCTACACCTGTATAGAGGTCAGTGGTGTTTGCATTTTTTCCCTTTGTGATCTTTTTTTCCATTTTATTTTAAATACATGTCTGTCTTTTATAAATGATAGAATTAAAAACATAATACTATCCTACATAACTCTGTGGAAATGCAGAAGCATTTTGAGTGAAAAACACTTTTTGTCTTTAATCTGCTAGATAGTATTGCCTACACATAACAGGAGTTCACCAGTCAGGCAAAAATAGCTGCATAACAGTGTTAGGCAACACCACAGCCCCATTATTTTGTTGTGTTAGCAGCTGGCCTTGAATCTTCCTGAAGAACAGCATGCCTTCAGTGGTATCCATCTGCAGAGGTGCAGGTCCATTAATTATTGGTGTGCTCGCTTATTGGATGGAAAAACATCTGTTCAGTAAGATTTCCTTTCACATCACAGCCAAAAATTTTAGAGATTGTTGATTAGTACTCAAAAATCCCAAACCACATTGAATACCCACATTTATGAGAAAGACTGCAGTGCCAACAAAACCCAAGTTCTAACCAAAAGATTTAAATTCATCCTAGAATGATATCATCTTTGCCAAAGGCTCCAGTGCTAACCTAAGGTTATGACCAAGAATATCTGTTCGTATCTGTAAGCACATTATTTACTTCATGTATGAAATTCTTTTCCCTTCTAGGAAGCCCACGTCATGCTTATTTCAGAAGTTGTCTTAGTCTCAGATTTGCAGAAAGCAGATTTTTGTTAGAGTAACTTACTGCATGTAATGTCAAAAGGAATTTCAGGCCATAAATCCAGGATATTTTCACTTTTTTTTCCCCTACAGAAAGTTCCAATACATATTAAAGCAGACATTTTCATATGTTTTATATATATATAAATGTTACTTTAATACTATACTTACAAATTCAAAGGACTTTCTTCAATCAGTGTAATGGACAGTGACTGAATTACACTGTGAGGAAAAAAACCAAGAACCCACAACCCAATGCTATGCTCAAATTCGGTGAATAACAAAACTCTGCACAATCATCCTAAGCAGATAGCACATCATGATATGCTTGGAATGGCACAATATCAGGTGAGGTTTGTTTGCTTTGGATCTCCATACAGAACAGCTAAGACAGAGCTCTCAATGCTTTCTACATATGCAATAAGTAAAAAGCAAAAAAAGCAATGCACCTGAATAGCAATGAACTTAAGGCAGAGCCAACATATTCTGACTCTAGGGTCTTTGGATCGCATTCACAAGGCATTATGATGTTTTGATCCTACAGCTTTCCTTAGAAAGTTTAAGTTGCAGTTTATGGAATCTCCAAAACTTGAAGACATCTTTTCAAGGTTATGGATCCATAATTAAGACTCT
>PPHD01015658.1:1543-15974 GCA_002909625.1 Bambusicola thoracicus
CAAACCTTAAAACACCTCCTGAACAAAGCAGGTATATTTTATTCTAAGACCCTTTTTAAAGGTGGTCGACATTTAAAAGATAATTTGTGTCCTAGAAGCATGCAGTATGGTTTCATGTTTCTTTCACCTGTCCTGGTTTCACTGCTACTGCATGGATGTAAATGGTAGTGCTGGAGAATCATTAATATCCGTAATTACCACATGTATGTGTTGCCTACATATTTTCATATAATAAAGAATTAATGCTTTCTGCCCATATCGCAATGACAAATAGTTATCATGGTCTAGTTGGATGACGTGGTTTGAGATGAGCAGAAATGGTAACAGAGGTGCTGCTGTGCTGCTACTGAAGTTAGAATTTCAATTTTGATCTGAAAGCCATGAGAGGACACTGATCAAGTTGTTGGGAGTAATGTGTATCCAGATGAACTCAAGGTGCTTTGAGGGACTCAAGGCGGAACTGACTAGTTCTAGGAAAAAATAGAGACTTATCTACAGGAGATTTACTGGCCTGTTATTTTAGCAGACTTGTTGTTTGTCCAAGTTAAACCACTGTAACTTTCCAAAGCACAAAACAACAAGAGCAACAAAACGGCATAGAAAGCTGATAAAATACCAAGCAAGACACTAGAATGGTAGCTGGTGGAGTAAGGATATCTCACAGGGCTTTGCACTTCCCTTCTGAAAGCAGGTTATGGTTGGACACTGCTCCTTGTTCTCTCTAGCCCATGTGCCTTCTCTTCTGGTGTTAGTTTTATCACACAGGGTGTCAAACTGTGACAGTCCTGTTTGAAGGCTGTGCATTTCAAAACGGCTCAGGGATGCAAGCTGAGGTGCATTTGTCACTGTGTTGAGCTGGGAGAGACATGGTGACCATGCAGGTACACAAATCCCAGTGTCTGAATGCCTGATATGAAAAGGCATGCAAGAGGTAATAAAAAACATCACAAAGCCAAATGGTGTCTTTTTCACTGTGGAGCTCTACTCTTTGGTGCGGGACACATCCTCAGTGAGGCCTAGTTACCCTGAGGCTGGATCTCCTTTCAGAGATAAGGGCAGAGTAATTTGTTTCCCTTTGACTGAAACATGGGTTAAAACATGCTTTGCCAGTACTTAGATCTTTCTTTGTTCTTTTGTTGCTATAATCAGAAAAAAGGACTAAGAGACCTTTTAGCCAATAATATAAAAGCCAGCTCCTGAAGTTCAATTTCTCTTGCTGTGTGAGGGTAATACTGTTGTGATATTTGGCGAATTAATATATACAGGTTTCAGGGCCTGACTGAATGTGAGCCAAAAGCTAGGCTAAGTCATTTTGTAAATGGATAGGTAGTTTTAAGCTTGGTTATTTGAATGACAGTGATATTCCTGTGGATAAAGCTCTGTTTTCACCAGAATAACTGATCAGAAAAATACTATACATTATACCTCTGTAAATGTGTTAAAACTTGATTACGAGTAAATTTGGGTCTGGTACCTGGTGTCTGCATCAGTTTGTTCTAGTGATTCAACTGAAAATCTCATAATAGCCCTTGCGAGAAAAATCAGATTAAGCTTTGTGCTTGGGGAATGGATTTTTTTGTCCCTAAACAATGCTGATGCCAGCATGACTTTAGGTGGTGTGCTCCTGAGTCAAACGGATGTGTGTACATGCAGAGCAACTTAAAAACTTATAATACTTTTCAGTAAGTGGCATCAATGTGTTTTCTTCTACTTTGCACAGATGCAGTAGCAAAGCAATGAACAATTTTTTGGGGCTAATATAAAATACTTAGAAATGTCTTCTTGCTATGAAAAAGCAGAAAGAAATAAAGTGTGTAAGTTCTGTTTAGAGTGGATACTCTTCTGAGCTGAATTGGTGGAAGGTGAATAAACTCAGGCTTCATCTCAAAAAAGCACCTAGGGTGAGAAGTGGGGTGCACTTCACTAAATAGAATGGTAAGCTGGTGAGTTAAAAAAAAAAAAAAAAAAAGTTTAGAAAAATATTTGATATGATGATATTGCATTCATTAAAGGTATGTTTGTAACAGATAGAGCTGAGGGAGCGGTAGAAAGAAGCAGAATCCTTGTAGCTCTCATACAGTGCTGGTACTGAATATGCTTCATGCCTGGATTACCATTTTCCAGTCTTTGTTTTTCTCTTAGACATTTCATAATGTTTGTGTTATGAGTATGTGTTATTTATTGGAGCAGGGCAATGATACAGTTAAGTATCATGAGTGAAGGGGGAACTGATTCTAGCAAATGTAAGGCTTTTGCTGTTTTTCTTGCCTTGGGTCTATTACAGCACTATGGCAGAGCCTGCCCTTACTACTTGCAGTATGCACCAACAATGGCCAACCCATACTTTTGAAAATGCAGAATAAAAATGTAAGATGGTGAAGGGTCTGGAAGGCAAGGCATGTGTGGAGCAGCTGAGGTCCCATGGCTTGTTCGGCTCAGAGCAGAGGAGGCTGAGAGGAGGCCTCATGGCAGCTTACAGCTTCTCACAAGGGGAGTGGAGCAGCAGCGTTGAGCTCAGCTCTTTGGTGACAGCAGCAGGACCCAGGGGAACAGCATGAAGCAGTGTCAGGGGAGGTTGTAAAACAGCAGAGAAATCTCCACGTGGATTTTGGGTCATGGTTAATATCACAGAATCATAGAATCATTAAGATTGAAAAAGACCGCTAGGATCATCAAGTCCACCCATCAACCCATCACCACCATGCCCCCTAAACCATATTCCTCAGTGTCACATCTACACGTTTCATGAACACCTCCCTGGGCAGCCTGTTCCAGTGCCTCACCACACTTTCTGAGAAGTAATTTTTCCTAATATGCAACCTGAATCTCCCCTGGCACAACTTAAATCTGTTACCTATAGTCCTATCGCTAGCAGTGATGGGAAACATGCTGACTTGCTATAGGTTGTGCTATTTATAAATGAGTAAGGAATCATTAATTTAAAAGGCTGTTAAGTGTTGTTTTCTGCCATGCATAGACACACAAACTGAGGTATAGCATTTTAGAACAAATCATTAATTCCCTTGGACCACTGGCATGCAAGAAACGCCTCAGTTGCTGCATTGTTTTTCACTTTTCGAGATTTCTGGTATTACCTTATGCAATATCCTTTTGTGGGGGTTGTTGTTGTCTTTCAGAACTCAATAGGAGATGACATAAATACAAACACCTACGCACTAGGTAGGATTTGAGTTACCGTCACACCCTGGAGAGTAATACTGCTTGTGGGTTTTACATGTCGCCTGTGTACGGGAGTTTTCACGTGATGCTGCCCAAACAGAGCAACAAGGAGGAAGGAACAATGTCCCTCTATCCAAGGCTGGACCTGCATTGTTCTGCACATAGCCTGCTGATGAACGTGAGATGGCAAAGTCATCGTCATTAGACGGAATTTAATAGTGAATCAAAGTTGGAGGGGAGAATAGGCTGAGCTCAGCTTCAGCCTCCCTTGGGCCCTGCTGAAAGATTAGAGGGAAAGAGCAGGGCCTTGCAAAGTTGAATGTATCAGATTGTTTTTCAGTAATAGTTGTGCCTGTTCTAAGGCCCTGAGAACCACCCAGTTTAACTCTTTTTGGAAAAACGGGTACCACAGAGACTGGGGAGGAGAGGAAAAAGAGCTGTGAAGAAGAGAAAGAAAAGTGATGCTTGATTTCATATCTTTTTTTCTGTAGAAAAAAAAATCATTTCAGAGTTCAGAAATTTCTTTTTTGTAAATAGAACTATGATTCTCCTCAAAGAACAAAACCACTATGCCTTATTGCAAATATGTGATCAAAAGGAGGCAAGCTCCAGGAAGGCCAAAAGTAGACTCTTTTTTACTTTCAGCATACTTCCACCATCTGAAATCCTGATTTACGTAAATGTTTTGATCTATTTTCCCTGTATTTACTCAGACTGCTGCTGATCAGGTTGCAGGACAGCTGTTGCCATTGGCAGTGAGGGAGTTAATGCAGAGTGTGAATAGGGGGAGCAACCCTCCAAACGCTCACCTACCAGCACCTGCAGGCTGGGATCAGGCACAGCTAACAATAAGACATCAAAATGCCGTTAGGTGATCTTCCTTGCTGTCCCCACAGTGTCACTGGGCACACTGCCTCTGGTTTCTAGCCTCCTTTCAGTGGGAAGTCAGATGATGGCAGCCCCCGCATATCAGTGCCTGGTGATCAGCTGGATTGTCCCAGCAGCTTTACTCTTTTGTTCCTGCTTTGGGACGTGTTATGTAGCAGTGATAACATCGCTGCAAAGAAAGGTAAACATTGACCAGAGAGATCTCCACATAGATTGGGAAGTAAAAAAGCACCAACAGCAAAATAGGCAAAAATAGTTTGGGGGGCCTTATTTTTTCTCTGCCTCTCCAGGAGCCTCATGATGCTGTGCTGGGGCTGTTCCCCAAGGATGTCTTGTGCTACTACTGCATTCATTTCAATAGTCTAAGTAGCTTCTTATAACGCAATAAACTTCCAACTGAAGCTGCTCCAGGGTTGTTTCTGTAGTTTCTCCAGTTACAGGAATACTGGAATACATCTTCTCTTCCTTTGCTTTAGGGTGAGCAAAAACTCTTGAGGCTATGTTTTTTCTTTTTTTAAGAGTCCATTGTTTTTTGTGCAAGAAACATTGGGATTGGGCCACATTTTGGTTTTTGTGGATGCTTATCTTAGCTGGGCTTAGGTTTTAGCTGCCAACATCTTGTAGTGCTGTTCCACACCCCCGTTCTACTGTGTCAATATTTTTCGGTTCAATACCAGGCCTTTCTGTCAATTCATTTTATTACAGAACTTCTCATTTAAGAGCGGCAGTGAAACATTTTGTTTTTGTTACATCAAACCCTTGCTTCACAACTAATGTCAGTGCCCAGCAGTCTCTGCTCTAGATGTTCCTGTCTTCCCTCTCTACCCTTCAGCTTTATGATTGGAGAAAAGGTGACAGACTGCACCCTCAAGATACTGTTTTTCAATTTATTTTTTATTCTCTTGATCTTGTTGGCATGGAATCATGGTATTTGAAATGGACTGAATCTATCAAGTTATTGGGCTGTCTGAGGATGTTTTCCCTTTCCGTAACATCTATGACCCACCAACACATGGTGATAAACTCACTGCATCCAAGTGGAGGCTTCCCTGCATGCTGGCTATTTCATTTCCTGACAAGCATCAAGCTCTGAGTATTCCCAACAAGTCTAGAGGTTTTTGTTGCTTTTTATGTGTTTTGAGGGTGTTGGTAAAATTTTTGACCGTCTCCCAGGGTTTTTGATAGGCTGCAGGGACAGCTGTTGGCCTGGCCAGAGCTGCCTGTACTATGTGGGTGTTTGCCTGACTGTCAGAGTGGATTTCAGCCTGAAGTGTCTTATAAAAAGTTCACAGCTCATGTTCTCAGAGTCAAAGCCACATCTTATAAAGGACTTTTGACTTACACAAAGCCCAAGCATACTCACCTGGGAAAATGGTCCGAGCCAAGCATTTTAGAATAAGAGACCCAGGATACAAAGGGCACCAGGAATAATTGGAACATTAGCAGACAGAAAGTTGTAACTAACTGTCCTGTCCAAAGAGGCGTGACTTTGAATGTGGATCAAGGCTATTTTGTCTTGCTGACCGCTTGTAGTTTTGAGAGGTTACTAAACCACTAACTCACCATGACTGACCCCACTGTATCAACCTTTCACACTACATGACTCTGCGCCAGCAAGCTTGAGTTTACTGATGCGTTTCAGACTAATTAAGGTTGGTTTTCTTTAGCATTTCTAATGAAATTCTACCTCCTCAGAAGTATGTGCAAGCAAAAAAAAAAAAAAAAAAAGACTCCAACTGAAAAACAAAATGAAACAAGAAGAGCCGCACAATAGTGACAAACTATTTCTTTTCTTTGCTTTATTAACCTCCATAAATGTCAAGCCATTTTCCTAGATAGCCTTAGGCAGCACTGATATTTTTGGCTAATACAAAGATCAGGAAAAAAGAATGCTCCTCTTTTTACCTTTGAAGAAACATTGTACCTGCACTTGGTGTTGCTTTCAGAATTAAACCTGATCATTAAAAGGAGTCAAAGCATTTAGGGAAGCACAAAAGCTTCGGGGACAGTTGATGTTTAAAGAGATCTCTGGTGAAGCTGACAGATCTCCTTATTTGCTGCCTCATAAGCTCTTTGGCAGGATGTAAAATGAAAATACCCTCATACAAAAATGGACTAATTCCCTGGCAGCATATTAAAATCCCATCCTATATTTATTGTCATTAATGAATGTCCTAAAGAGAGAGGAGAAGAAACTTACTGTGTGGATTAGTGCATTGAGAAATGGTTTCTGCTTCAAACTTTTGCTTGTTTTCATTATTTAAGCCTCTGTTAGGAAATCAGGCAGTGAGAGAACTTCTCAGACAGAAGGTGTACAGTAAGCAAGGGCAAGCACAAGGATGGTTGCCCTTGAGGTGGGATTGTTATTCACACTTGTCAGAATGAAACTGAAAGTCCTACTTTAAGAAGGGGATTAGGGCTACTTGCCTGTAGGAGAGCTGAGGAACCCAAGGAGTGCTCTTGCTGGCTCTGTGCAGATAAGCTAGGAAGGAGTTCAGGACCTAGCATGAGTGAACACTGGAGTGCTGTGAGCTCAGAGGCTACCAATGCTTTCTGAAGGTTTTGGACCCATTGCATCAAAAGAGAAAGGCTTGCTGACCTGTAGATGTCAGCATTGTGTGCTTTTAACTGACATCACTCTTGGAAAATTTTGCTCGTCCATCTAGAAAGGGTGCTCAAAAAAGACATCTGGGCAGCCATAAAAATAGGCAGATTTCCCACTATATGTATGCTTAGGTGTGCACTTGCATTTATAGGTATGGTATAGAAATAGCTATATCTTAGATAGTATATACACACAGGTTAAGAGAGCTGTTCAGTATGGAGAAGAGAAGGCTCTGGGGAGACCTGAGAGTGGCCTTTCAATATCTAAAGGGGCAACTATAAAAAAGAAGCGAACAGATTCTTTGATAGGACAAGGCGAACAATTTCAAACTAGAAGAGGGGAGATCTAGACTGGATATGTCAGAAGTTTTTTACAATAAGAGTGGTGAGGCACTGGAACAGTTTGCCCACAGATGGGGATGGAAGCCTCATCCCTGCAGACATTCAAGCTCAGGCTGGATGGGGCTCTGAGCAACCTGATCTAGCTGTAGGTGTTTCTGTTCACTGCAGAGGAGTTGGACTAGGTGACCTTTAGAGGTCCCTTCCAGCTCAAATGATTCTATGATATTGACTGCTGCTTGCTAATTAGCCATGTCATCATGTCTTTCTTTGCAGTTCATAGGTAGTTACCATGCCTATTGTACCACAATAAGAAATTAGGTCAGTAATATTATACGTAAACATATTTTTTTACATAATTCTGAAGCAAGAATTGCTGTGATATACTTTATATCACAACTAGAACCTTGTTGGCTTTCTATAGCAGCTTTGCCTTATGAAAAATACTTCAGGATGCCTGTAGAAGATACAAGCACACTTGCTTCTCAGTCTCTCTTGCTGCGTATATACTGCAGACCAGTGGCTGGGGGAAAGGGAATAATAGTGATCTCATCATGGCATTTGTGTTCTCAGATCATGAAAAGTGCACTAGACATTGCCTTACAAATACAATCCCTTAGAGTTTCAGAACACAGAATAAAAATCTAAAAGAGTAAAAATGAAAATTTGTCCCGCTTGTTGCAGTGAAACCAGAGAGTTATAAAGGATCTCTGAACAATATTGAGTTTGGGGTAGCACAATCGCATCACAAAAGATTTACCTTCACTCTGCAAACTCAATACAGGGCAATAACAACCTATTACAAGCAGAGCAATACAACGTCAAAGGAATATTTAAAAGAACTAGACAGAACCTTTAAATCACCAAAATTGTGTTAGGTTCTCCCAGAGGAAATACCCTAGGGACAATTCCTAGCAGGATTTTCAAGAGGTGGTGTTCATTTACCAAAAGTTGTATTTATTGCATATCTTATGCATAGCCTGCAATCTTGCCTCTTCTAAAAACACAGAGGTCTGCAAACAAAAAGCACCTGTTCTCCAGGGATGGTTAGGGCGGCAAAATGATAACAATTGCTGTGTACAAGCGTGCCCCTGTGTCCCCGAGGTCAGCATAAGTGATTCTGTTGTAAAGCCTCTGCTTTTGCATCACTAGTGGGAGTAAGGCATGGAGTATTTATCATATGCATCATCCCCTAAGCAGGCAAGTCAGTAGAATGAGATGAAACACATGGTATGTAGCTCTGACAGTCTAACTGTAGAAGTGATCAAACCCACAGATATAATGGAAGGTGTAGACTCTAATAATGTACTGGCTATCTAGGCACAACTGAGATAGATGTTCCTTTCCTCTCTTACCATAAGCAAGGATTTTTGAAACAGTTACAATCTGGTAAACTACTGAAAGTGACTGGCCCTGATGTTCCACTGAATATCCTTTTTTTCCTAAGACATAACTTCTGAAAACCTCCCCTTGCTGCATATTCTGCAGAATTGCAATGGTTTGGAGTTAGAGCTAGAGAGGCATTGCTGCAGAGCTGCGGCCCTTCCAGCCTCTGCTGGAAGACAGACCTCATGCCTATTACCTGTTCTTCTAGGTGATGAAGGGGGATACAAAATTCAGTGTGAATAGAGGATTAGTGAAACAGAAGCAAGTGATGAGTAATCTAATATCTAAAGCACTTTTACCATGGATGCTCTAGCCTCTGCATAGACAAGGTACTGATACTTTAAAAATGCTCAGCAAAGGAAACCAGATTTGAGAAGGTAAGCGCAATAACAACCATCTCCACCTGTGTCTCAGTGGTACATTTGCTCTAAAGTGTAACAGAGTATGTACAAAGCCATTAGGAGGCAAAATAGGAATTTTTTTGTATGCCCCCATTTCAGGAGAATTGGATTCCAATTAATGGAAGGGGCAGCTTTCGTAGTTAACTAAACTGCCTTTAAATCAAAGGTAATTCAGAGCAGGTCACGGGATTGGGTTAACTGCAGAAAGCCTCTTGCTTAAATCCCCAGGTGATATCCGACACACTCGAGCATTAACTTTTGAGATGGGAGCACAGACAATAAGTTCCAAGTCACACAGTGGTTTCTTTGCATTTGGCCCAAGAACCGTGCTTAAAAATACAAACAGGCTGTACTGCACAGAGGGCGAAATGCTTAAATGTCAGAATAGTATTGTTAAAACCCTATCTGTATGCATAGCAACTATCGTGTGTACTGCAGAGAAAAGGGCTTGTTTCGTGAAGGCAAGCAGGAATAAAAGACCCGTATCCTGTTTTACCATTCCCAGGTGGCTTTGAAAAAAATTCTTTTGCAATTAAAATGTTATTGACCTCAGTGACATATGTATCGTGTCTCTCAAAACCAACAGTAAATATACAAAATGTTTGTGTAAATACATATATTTGTTTAGCACAGGCGCTTATTAACAGAAGAAACTTTTCTTTAACAGCTGATGAAAAGCATTCTGTCTTTTCAAGAGTGCATGGAGAGAGATTTATAAACTTCTACGTTTTTCCTGTTCTTCAAAGGGACTATTGTAGGATATTGGGCCACACAGTCTCATGTCTGTACACTGATGCATAGGCGAGGGGTGAGGAGCCAGATTGTTCCCAGCTGTCCGTGAAAGAGCTGGGTACCACTGTAATACATATGTTAGGGTCACATAACAAGTGTTTTCTTTTTATGTCTTGAGAAAGGCCTGGGCACACCAGCAGAAAGAGGCTAGGTCATCTCTTCTGACCTAGGCACTTTGGGAAAACTGAGCCACCTATACTCTTCCACAGGGCAAGGGGGTCTCTGCCCTGGCCTTTTCCATTGCACTGCTGACAACAGTGGTAAACACTGCAAGTTTTTGTGTATATTATAGGAAATACTAGGCATGCTGTTTCTAAATTAGTTCCTAATTACATCACCTGAATAGCCTCTGCACAGTGACAGAGTTAGAGTAGTCATACATCCACTTAAGCCAGAGTAGAATGATCTGGGTACCCTGTAGTCACATTTACCGTTTGGCTGTAGGAGCATCTTTCTCTCTAGCGAGTTGTTTGTGTTTTTTGGATCATGTGAGGGTAACAGAAATTCCAGGAATTGGCACTGAGAAAGCTTGGCTTATTTAGAGGAAGGTATATTGAGTATTTGAAGGAACATTAGGTGGAAAGGAATGCTATGTTCATGATGACATTACTTTTCCACTATGTCCAGAAGCTACCTGAGAAGGATCTAGGAAAAATGGGGGAGTTTTTGTAAGGGCAGTACCCTTAGATTTCTTTAAGAGAATGAGTTTGGTCTTTATCTCTTTATGGGTATGAAGTTAGGAGTGCATCTCTGGTGATACAGGGAAGAGGTCCTAGAATAACTGCTCCAGCAGTGAGAAGAGAACATGGGGATATTCATGAAGAAGTATGGTTAGCGTATTCTGGAGCAGGTCTAGCAGTTTGTCTTCTGTGAGGGTCTGGAGCCCCCAAAAAGGTAACTGAGGAAAGAGGTATGGAAGGAAAGGACAGGAAAAAAAGGGCATCTCCATATTGCTCAGGAAGGTCTAGGAGAAGGTTGTGTTTAGGGCTAGGAACAAAACTTTCAGGGAGAAATGGCTTCAGGGAAATGAGTTCTGCTCCCATAGCTCTCTTTTTACCACCAGCCTTGATTTGTTCAATGGTTATCAGAAGCAAGGATGTTTTGATATCTCTCAGGGACAGAGCTGAAAAGGAAATCTTTAGCAGCTCATTTTCTGTATGGATGAATGGTCCACGTGAAATGTCCATTGGATCTTCTGTGCTTATACGCTTTCATCTTGTCTATTTTTTCATGTGGTTGTTACTTAAAATAGACTTTTTGCTGTTGTTGTTTTTCAAGAGGAGATAAGAATATTTTTTGCCTAAACTTTTCTCCATCTTGCATCACCAAAAAACCATAGACTGTAAAGTGATTATACTTGTTCTGTAGGACTTCAGCCTCCAGATGCATTGCTTCCAGGATAGAGATATACTTTGCCATCACTCTGTAAGTTATAAAAATGAACAGCTGCAAGATGAATGTTAATGCAGTGTAATGTTTTCTGCAGCCTTTACGTAGGACAAATGCCACAGTTACAGAAGCAATCTCTGGAAACTGTCCTGAATCTGAGAGTCCTCAAAGTCTGAAATTTCATGCAATCAATACTGTTGATAAATTTCAACTGTTCTCTGTGAAACTTCAACATCATCTAGACTGCTATTATGACTTGAGTAATGATGTTCAAATTGTATCTGGCTTTCTCTATGAAGAGCTGTGCTAAATCTGTGGAAAGCAGTTGCCAAGGAAGGTGTTCCTATCTGTGAGGGAGTCTGGCAGAATCTGGATCAATGGTAACATGCATATGTGCAGTGGATCTTGTCAAACCTGCATCTTTTCATTAACATATGGTCAGGCATGATTTCTGGAGAAAGAGAGCAAACCCAGATCCATGTAAAACTGAAAATAGATTCAATCTCTCATTATTTTCCAAGGAACAAGTTGGTAAGCTGTAATGCACAAGCATCACGCAGCCCGTCTGTCCTTTATTCTTGGAGTACATTTGCTCAGCTCTGATAGGTTGACTGAGGAAGAGGCAAAATGACAAACTGTCTGCTTTCTCCTGAATTGAGGGTAATGATGTATATGCAGTAGCGATGAGGATTTGGTGGTCCTACAGAAGGAGCTGGTAACAAGTAAACCGTCTACAAAGTGACATTGGACACTGCCAGGCTGCTAAGAGAAGGGAGAAGGATACAGCTTCAGTAGCCAAATGTGAAGTATTAATCTGAAGAGAAGCATCTACTTTTCTATTTGTTTATCCAAATTTTTCCCTGTAGCTTCTGTCAGTAATTCTGTAATCAGTAATTCTAAAACCCAGGCTTTTTGTCCCCTATAAATGAGCTCCTTTTGAAATCCCAGAAGTCAGAGATTCAAGCAGACTATTGAAGGGTACAGCACTTCTCATGTGGCCTAAACACACCAACATTAAGCAAGTCCCTGCAGATTGGAGCTGTTGGCAAGAATTGCCTTCCCCTGGAAAATAAAAGGTGTGTTAAAAAAAAAAAAAACTTGGGACTTCAGAGAGCAGTAGGTGGGTAGGAGTTCCCCACCCACAAATTCTCATAGAGCTTTCGTTTTCACTTCTGTGATGCTAATAGTTTCCCTTTCTAATTTCTCAGCTAATTAGCTTATCTCTCCTGTGCAGGTTTGGGAATGAAAACATAGCTCCTGCTGGAGCTCTCTGATGTTCAGGCAGACATCTTGAGAACACAGATCGAACTGATAGCAGGCTATTTTATAGGGCCTTAAAAGCCACTAAGAAACTAGCAAGGCCCATTAAACTTTCTGTCATGCATATGATGAGAAAAATATACCAGCATAAAATCCACTTTATTGTCCTACTGTGACAGCAGCAGCTATTGTGCCGGGGAGCTTTTGGACGGTAGTTCCACCTCAGTGTTTCTGCTCTGCTGGCTGGTGGAGTTTCACAGAAGGGCACCCAGACAGAGGGGGCTTTGTGGTAGGCTCCTGGTGACCCATAAGGATTACAACACACAGCCTGGTGGTTTGACAAGGAGGAAAAGCTCAATAAAAGTGGAGTGACCTCCTTCAGTTTCCTGTTTCAAGCCTCGCCGTTTGCTTCCTCACACACAGATTGGTTTGAAGAGGTGGTTGCGTGCTGTATTCAAGGCTTGTTTCATTGTGAGTTGTGTTTAGTTGGCTTTTCTTAGGGATGTTTCTCTTCTCCATTTTCCTCTATGATATCTTTAAGCTGACAGGAAAAAAATACTCTGCCTTTACAGGCGTCTGTGCTCACTTTGAAAAAAAAAAATTGGCATCTATTGAGCTAGATACTCAAGGTGAATTACAAATTACTTCCTTTTTTTTAACCTAAATTTCTGTTTTATAGTCTAAGTGATCTATAATGAAAGCAAGCAATTATTTGCTCTTTTGTCTTCAACTTATTCCTAAATAATTACTTGCCCTTTTAATAACAACCACTCTGCAGTTATATTGTGTGTGCCAGAGACTCTGCATTTCACAAACAGTGCCCATGAGACTAGTTCACACAGATCTTGTGGGCTGCGGTCTCCTGTTGTCGCTAGGGAAACACATATTGGGTCCAGCTGATGCTACATGGAAAAACTGAGCTGTCAGCATGTGATTACCTGTGCCAAGGTGTCCTAGAGCACTGAGTTAGCCTCTTCCCTTCTCCTCAAATAGAAGGCACTTAGAATTAGTACCCTTGTGTTAGGTTGGTGATATGGCTTTATTACTATTACTTATTTTTGACCAAGTAAATCTTTTCCTTTCTAGAATAACTTTCCCATTCATACCGTCCCTTCTAGAGACAACCTCTGCCATCAAGCATCTTAGCTTCTCTCCTGAAGCATCATGTCCATGTGAATGCATGTGTTATTACTTCTGAACATGACCAATGTCAGCACAATGTGGAAACTGTATTTCTATTTCTGTTCACCTAGAATTGACCCTGACTTTTTCTCAGAGTCCTAATGGAGACCTTCTGTCCATAGAAGCCAAGTGAAATGCTCAGGGATGTTAGACATGATGTTTATAGTCTTAAAGGCATGCATGGAAGGGGCCAGTGGCATGACTGAGAGCTGCTTCTTATTTTTAATTACCTATTTTCTAGATGGGCTTCCACTCTCTTGCATAGTTTCTCCTGGACCTGTTCTTGTGCTTGAACTGCTGTGGCAGAGAAGAGTTGTCTGAAGTCTCCACGCAGAGATACTCTGCTTTATGCCAGGTGCTTGCCAAGGATTAGAGCTGACAGGTGGATGGTTTGGGGTTGGTTTTTTTTTTTTTTTTTTTTTTTGTTAAGGAACTTCAGGCATAATCTTGGTGCTATTCACAAATCTTACTAGCATGGGTAATTCTGGAACTCACTTTGGCTTTCTGAATGTAGCCATGTAATCTACTGCTGATAAACACTTCCATAATGTAATGTGTTTTTTATATTCAGGGATGCTGAATGTCTCCCTATTAAGACTGTGTAAAAGAGACTTGCTGACACGAGGAAAGTGAGATAAGTCTTTTGGAAGTTGTTTTTCAATTAGCTCTTCAAGAATCTGTGTTAAAATCAAAATGCTGATAGTTTAGATGATGTGCTACTCCATTACAGTCTTTGTGTTTTTTCAGATCAAGATTTGTAATAGATGTTGTGCGTGTTCCTGACTTCTCCTGGCCTTAAGACTTACTGAGATTTGTGCAATTTTGTTTCAAGAACACTGAAAAGAAGAACAAATCCTATATCTCACGTGCTTCACCGGTTCTCAGAAGTCAATCCATAATCAAACCCTTCGGGGGGCATCTCTGGAAGATAACGCTCTTTCAGGTAGCTGCCATCTACCCTTATTCTCAGACCAAAGCAAAGAAAGCCACCAGCCCTTATTGTTTTGTGC
>PPHD01015659.1:0-15974 GCA_002909625.1 Bambusicola thoracicus
GAGGCCATTTCCCCTCATCCTGTCACCTGTCACCAGTGAGAAGAGACCAACCCCACTCACGCTGTAAGCACCTTTCAGATAGAAAGGAGCAGGCTGCCCAGGGCAATGGGCACAGCCCCAAGCTGCCTGAGTTCAAGGAGTGTTTGGAAAGTGCTCTCAAACATAGGGGTTGAGTTTGGGGTCATTCTGTGTGGATCCAGGAGTTAGACTCCATGATCCTTGCGGGTCCCTTCCAACTCAGGATATTCTATGATTCTATGATTGTGTAATTCTTTTGTGTATGGTCAGAGTAGAGAATATGCAGAACACAGTTCAGGCAGATAAATGGCAGCAACCATCTCTGTAAGGACACTGCAGGCTGGATACAGTAGTCAAAGAGCAGTGGGGTGGGGAATAGAAGAAGCAACACTGCCTTGGGCAGGAGAGATGCTTCAAGGAGTACTCAGCTAGAGAATATGAAAAATAAGATTATTGCTAGCCCAGTAAGGAAATATTCCACATGACACAGTAAAATGGGCTGCTGGCAAAAAAAAAAAAAAAAAAAAAAAGATTTTGTGAAATGAAAAGTCACTCACTGGTACGCACCAAACAGACACACGGTAGACCCTGCCTCAGGTTCTAGTTCCATCACTTACATGTCAAAAACATCTGGGCACCTGAACTCTGCTTTACAACATGTGTGACCTTCCACTGCTCTAAGCCATAAAAAATCACAATGGCTCACGTCACAGTCAGTTCCTTCCAGGGCATTCAGATCTCTTCCAGAGATCTTTGTCACCTTGAGGATCACCTGAGCACCATGGAGCCTCCATTGCTCTAAACCCCACAAAAACTCAAAATCTCAGTGTAGAAACAAATTTGTCTCTCTCTCACATCCACTTTCATGCCCGCTGTGACAGTTGTGTGGCAGGGCCTACCTGGCAGACTACCCTGTGCTCCAGAAGAGAAACTGTATGGATGGCCGGGCCCAGAGAGTGGTGGTGAACAAAGTTAAATCCACCTGATGACCAGTCATGAGTAATGATCCCTAGTGGTCAGTATTGTCCTGTCCAATACCTTTACTGATGACCTGGATGAGGACATTGAGTGCACCCTCATCAAGTGTGCTGATGACACCAAGCTGTGGGATGCAGTCAACACTCCAGTGGGACAAGATGCCATTCAGAGGGACCTAGACAGGCTTGAGCAGTGGGCCCAGGTTCAACAAATCTAAATGCAAGGTCTTGCACCTGGGTCGAAGCAACATCCACTACCAATACAAGCTGGGGGATGAAAGGACTGAGTGCAGCCCTGCCAAAAAAGACCTGGGGGTTCTGGTAGATGGAAAGCTGGACATGAGCCAGCAATGTGCCCTCACAGCCCAGAAACCCAACTGTGCCCTGAACAGCATTAAAAGAAGCATGGCCAGCAGGACAAGGAATGTGTTCCTGTCCTTCAGCTTTGTACTGGTGAGGCCTCACCTGAAGTGCTGCATCCAGATGTTGGGTCCTCAGCATAGGAGAGATGTGGACCTGTTAGAGCGCATCCAGAGGAGGGTCACAAAAATGATCCATGGAATAGAACACCTCTCCTATAAGGACAGGCTGAGACAGCTGGGGCTGTTCAGCCTTGGGAAGAGAAAGCTCTGGAGAGACCTGAGAGCGGTATTTCCATACCAATGGGAAAGAAGGGGTCAGATTCTTTAGCAGGGTCTGTTGTGATGGAACAAGGGGAAATGGTTTCAAGCTCAAGGAGGGTAAAGTCTTTCACACTGAGGGTGCTGAGGCACTGGAACAGGTTGCCCAGAGATATGGTGGATGTCCCATCCCTAGGGACTTTCAAGGCGAGGCTGAATCAGGTCCTGGACAACCTGATCTACCTGTGCACATCCCTGTTTATTGCAGGGGAGTTGGACTAGATGACAATTAAAGGTCCCTTCCAACTCTAAGGATTCTATGATTCTATGATAAAGGCATTATACCAGCGCTGTGGAAGTTATACTCTGAAATGCAAAGCTTCCAAGGTGCAGGAAGAAACCCAAGTATTTGAACAGATGACATTCACAAAGCTGAGATTTACAGAAATAATCTTTTAGGAAAAGTAGAAACAGGAAAATGCTTTCTTCTTTTAATCTGTATGAAATGGAAACATTGAATGGACCCTGATTAAAAAAAAATATCACAAGGGAGCAGTTGCTCAGAGAGGTGGTGGATGCCCCATCCTTGGAGACATTCAAGGTCAGGCTGGATGGGGCTCTGAGCACCTGATCTATCTGTAGGCGTCCCTGCTCATTGCAGAGAAGTTGGATTAGACAGTCTTTAAGGCCAAAACAACTTTTAAACTCCCACGTGTTAAATCTTCTCTCTCACCTTTCCTGAAGGTCTTTCCTAGTCTTTTGCCATCATCTACCCTTCACCTTTCTGCCATGAGCTTGGCAGCAGGCTGCAGACTGGTTTTTCTTACCTGTTCTGCTCTTTGTCCCCATGAATGTCCTTCCAGTTGTAGATCCAGACTCAGAAAACCAGGATTTGATTCAGTTGTGCACATATAAGCATTGATTATCGTTTTTTCATGCCCAGAAATATCTGAAGCATCCCTAGAAGGCTGATACATGTTACAAGACCAAGTAGAGGCACATTTTCTTCTGTAAGGTCTTGAGAGCAGACTCCAAAGGAACTCCTGTGGCATGGGATGCTTGTGTTTAGGAAGCCATTCCACATCTGTGTGCCTTACAGTAGGAGCTTAGGCCCCAGTCACACAAAGACAGATGCATTTAAGCTCCTGAATCCTGAACTCTTTGAGCACCTCCGTTTCTCCACCTGTACAGTTAGGTCAATCCGACACTACATATTGAGAAATAGAGATGTAAAAGATTGCAGAATCATTGAATTGTTTGAGTTGAAAGGTACTTTTGAAGGTCATCTAGTCCAACTCCCCTGCAATGAACAGAGACACCTACTGCTCCATCAAGTTGCTCAGAGCAACCGGACCTTTAGTGTTTCCAGGGATGGGGCATCCACAACATCTCTGGGCAACCTGTGCCACTGTCTCACTACCCTTATAGTAAAAAACTTTTTCCTTATGTTATCAATCTGTAACGGAAGCAGTCTCCATGTTGCTTGTCTCACATTCTCCGCTGGCTCTGGGCTTCCCTCCTCCTGTTCTGTATCCCAGCACCAGCAAGTCCCCTCTGTGTCTGTTCCAGGTCTGCTCCAAAGCTCTCTAGTGCACTTTGTGTTGGCCTGCAGCAGACAAAGGTGGTTTTGATGAGCAAGATCACAGAATCACAGAATCATAGAATGGTTTGGGTTAGAATGGACCTTAAAGCCTGTCCAGTTCCAACTGCCTGCCATATGCTGGTTGCCACCCACCAGATCAGGCTGCCCAGGCCCCCATCCAACCTGGCTTTGAGCCCCTCCAGGTACTGTGGGGCATCCACAGCTTCTCTGGGCAGCGTGTTCCAGGGCCTCACCATACTCCAAGCAAAGAATTTATTTCTAGCATCTAACCTAAATTCCCAGCTGTTATTTTGAAACCATTCCTCCTGTTCTATCACTATTAGACCATGTAACAAGTCACTCCCCTTCCTGCTTATAAGCTCCCCTCAAGTACTGGAAAGTTGCAATGAGGTCTCCCTGAAGAGACCCCTAAACTGAACAAGCCCAGCTCTCTCAATCTTTCTTCATAAGAGGTGCTCCAGACCTCTGATCATCTCTGTAGCCCTCCTCCAGACCAACTCCAACAGCTCCACATCATTCCCATGCTGGGAAGGCCTGGATGCAGTAGTCCAGATGGGACCTCACAAGTGCAGAGCAGAAGGGAACAATCACCTCTCTATCCCTGCTGACCACCTCTCTTTTGATGCAGCTCAGGATGCTGTTGGTCTTCAGGGCTGCAGGCGCAAGATAATGAAGGACTGTCCTATTTAGCATGTGAGCGGGAGAAATGTATGACTCCTACATAAACTGAAGCAGCAAAGTGTGATATAATCTTTGCATGTGGTTACCAGGGAGAATGGTAGCTGATCAACTATGAGTTAAACGATAACAAAGCAGTACTGAATTTCAGCACTATTAAATGGATTGCCTGTTTCCCTTGCTGGCTTCCTGGCTGCTACCCTCTCCATCACAGTGCTGCACTTTTAGACATCCCTTTTTGCATCTTTTATTTCTTCCATTATATTTCTGCTAATTAAAGGGAGCTGCCCAACCCATTTTAAAATCAGCAGTCACAGAGAGGGGCAGACATTTCCATTTCCTTCTCCATGCTACATCTCTGAGCTGTGTCAACTGTCTTCCTTCTGAACAGTAAGAAAATGTCATTTTACTGCATCTTTATCACTCCCCCAGTAGGGCAGAAGATCTCTATCTGCATCAATATTTTCTCTGTTCACCTCATCGCATTCAGGGAACGCTGTGCTTCCTCAGGTAAAGACTCAGACAGTAAACTGACTCCTTCAGTGAACAGCCTAAAGCTCACAGCAGAGGAGATGCCACGGAGCATCTCCCCCGAAAACTAAAATAAGAATCTCTCTGAACTGGAAGCAACTATCTAAGAGTAAAAGAAACTTTCTTTTGCCACTTTTTAAAATATGCGTATATATATATATTCTGACATGTTTTGTCCAGCTGCATTAGCTCATTGCAATTCTTAGAGCACTGCAGCTTGCTACGCCCAGGAGCCGCCTGTTTGGCTCTGCATGAAAGCAAATATCGACATGGACAGCTCTAAAGCAGTGCCTCTGCGTAACGCTTTCGCCTCTCCATTTTCCACCCCAGAGGAAAACGATTCTAAGTAAAGAGTGTTACAGCATGAGACACAAACTGTGATCTCTGGAATGAAACGTTACATTTTATTAACCTCAAACATAAAGCCTCCCCGTGCTGGCAAAGAAATGATAGTGTTCCAACCAAAAGGAGTTTTTAATCATTGTTGTCAGCAAGGCAGTAGCTGTAGGAAGGTGAAATAACCTCCTAATAAAACTCTGCCAGTGCTAACGAATTGTAAATTAGATACTGTAAGCACCTGCCCACTGCTGTAATTGTTTGCCTTAGAAACAGTCTGGACATTCTTCCTCCGGGTTAAAAGGATAATGAGACTTCACGCTATGGCCTCATTACAAGAAAAAGAAGGGTCTAATCAAATAATTGCATGAAACTGAAAAGGGATGTCGTGGCAATGGCCATAAGGCAGAAGGTTCAAAGGGTACAGTCAGAAGGTACAGAAGGTACAGTCACCGTCAGTAAGGACAGACCTCAACATTCAGTGATGTGACATCATCTGAAGCTCTTATACAGCGCATGGGAAGGTGTGAGGATGCCCACCATGCACAGGAAAAGGCCTGGGGACAGGAGCCATCAGCTCAGGAACAAAGCAAAGGTCCCACTGGATGGACACACAGAGTGCTGCAGACAGATGGTCAAAGGGCAGAGCTGATAAAGGCACAGGCAAATGGTGCTTTGAGTTACACTTCTGGGCTTTCACTCAACCACTTCAAAGTACATTGCTGCGGATACTAGACCAGGAACATAGCAGTAGACAAAAGAAAGTAAGTAAAATATTGAGCTGAGTCAATAAATAGCAGAAAAATCTATAAATTCCTTTATATAACTCAATGCACGACCTCACCTGAAACATTCTGTTCTTTTCCAACTCAGCTATTGCACAGGATACAATGGAAAGCAGAGCAATTTTATACAAGCAGTGCAAATGCTTAATGGTATGTAAGAGTCGAGCTGGGAAGATTGGGCTGGTTGGGTTGGAGAGAGGACAGTGTGTACACAACATGATGCTAATGAAACGATGACTCAGATGGAGCAGGTAAATGTATCCCAAGTGTGCCATAAAGTGGAACAAGGGAATTTCTGATGACATTTATGGAGCACATATGAGGAATAGGCTGACAGCAGTACAAAGCAAAATTAGTTACCACTAAGTACCCTGAGAGCAACAGCTCATCATGTGCCATTAGCCGCACTAACATACACACTTACATTCAATTGTAAAATTAGAAATAGAAGACTAGAAGATAAAATTAGAAAAAAAAATAAAAGGAGTTAAAAGTTTAAATAAGTAATTAACAAAATAAGAAGAGGAGAAGAATACACCTTGTCTGTTTAAGGTACAAGCCTCCCTTAGGGTGAAAAGATATGGTGGAAATCAGTGTGTCAAGCAATTATTTCCATGTTTTCCTATAACAGAGTACAGCGATAAACTCAAGGAGAAATCTTCTTCCAGAAGAAAGTAATAACAGTGTGCAGGATCAGTGCTAGTAAAATGCACCACCAAACTTGGCTATAGAAGCCAGTGCTGGGCAGCTTGCTTAGGTGCACTACTGTTAGAGCATGTCATTATCAAGTAGTTGTTTTCCTGCTTTCACTGCCTGAATCTCTCTGACTACAATTCTTTTCTACACAAAAGCAGATGCAAGCGGAATAACTAGATGACAGAAAAGAACCTCTAAGGTGATTTGTTGAGCTGCGATGAGATGTACTCAAAACAACAGTTGTGTATCTCTGCTCCAATACCTGAAAGCTCAGCAAGAGCCAATAGGCCCAGTATCCTTCTCCAGAGCACCAGGACTCCTAAAGACCTTCCCCTTTTGCACCTGCAAATTACTTCTCATGCAGACAGTGCTGCCCCTCCTATGGTTAGAGTAACATCCATCAGCCTTGTCATGGCTGGGTTTCCAAGCTGTGATCTGTGTCCTTGCACGCTTTTTAGCTTTTAGAATCATAGAATCTTAGAATGTCCTGAGTTGGAAGGGACCTATGGGGATTGTTGAGTCAAGATCTCAGATGATGTCTTAGATGATTGAGTGGATGAGACCACTCTGGAGAGCCACCAGATGGCAACTAATAGCAAGAAAGCTAAAGGCAACTGCTGTTAGAACTACTGACTACCAGTATATCATAGTGAAAGCAGCCACACTCATCAAAGCAACAAGAAATCAAGACACCGATGCATAATGAGCTGCTGCTTATGACTCAGCCATAGGCTGATGAATGGCTCTCAGCCCATGGATAATATGAAGTCAAAAGTGTTTGTTTCAACCCCTGTAAAAGCGTTCTCTCAAATAAGAGCAGATGGATTGTGTTAATATAATTTATTTCACATTCACACTGGCCTAAGAGTACCTATTTTCTACAACTAATTAGATGAGCAATATCTCGGTAAATCAAAGTCACCCAGAGCCTTGTGACAGCTGAGGCAGACTGTGCAGATCCAGACCTGGCTCTGGGGTTTAGACATCCCAAAGTCCCCTAATGGCTCACTCTACATTTTAGTTAAGTTCCAACATAAAATCAAGCAAAACTCAGTTCTGATTTGAACTGAACATTCTTCCCTCCCTGCTTTTGGAGACGTTCAGATCCAAAGTACTGGTTTAGGCCCATTTGGAAGAAAACATAAGGAAGGATTTATTGAAAGCTGCTATTAAAGGAACTGGCAGCAAGACTAGCAGGATCCTTCTGCTGTCACTGTGCTTTGACAAGCTGGCAGGAAGCAAGTGTAGCTGTGATCAAATGGCAAAACAGAGAACCTCCTTTTTTTTTTAAATCACTGTATTTTTTACTATAGGCCTGAAAGACACTCAAGGAACAGCTTCTCTCCAAAGACCTGTGCTTTTAACAGATTTGTCCCTGTAGAGGCTGTAGGGGAGAGAAAAATTCTACCTCACCCATCCTACCCTACCCCATCCCTTTGCCACAGAGCTTCTGAGGATGGATGGTGTATAAATGTTCGGAAATCAATCACCTTGGGAGAAAATCCCAAACTTAGTCTTTCTCATACAGGGCAAGGAAGATGGTGAGAGATGCTCTCTGGGGCTCTTGTAAAAGTTAACACCAGCTCCAGGGGCAGCTTGGTCTCTGACTTCCTACCGTGAAAGTCACCAGCTTGGGAAAGCTCCTTGGAGGCACACAGGTTTTCTGACCCTCATCCTGGCCAAACTGGTTCACCCCAACCTTCACATTATTCTCTAATCTGTACATTTCTCAGCTCGTCTTTCCCCTCACCCAGTTCCTGCCCCTTTTGACATAAGCTCTGCACAATCTTCTGCTTTTTATGGGTTCTTCTCAGTAGCATGGAAAAGACATAAATTTTGGGGCAGTAAAACAGCCTAGCTCCTGGGTCCTATTCTTACTTGTGTGGTGGTTTATCTACATTTGCTCCACTGCATAACTGCAACCACAACACAACATAAATCCCTTCTACAAATAAGCAAGTACAAGGTTTGATAGCCCCTATGTGTGACAAGTTGGGTGAGTTGTTCTCTTCCATTTATTCTGGACTCCCATACCACAGTTTAGAGGAGTTACTCATAACTCCCATGTACCTCCACTGCCTGGCTCCTTCTTCTGTTTCCTCTTCTTGTCCTTTAATTAATCTAATCACAACCTCATAGAGAGCTCCTCTCTCTGCTCTACATCTTCAGGTGGTTGAGAAGTTAATTGTTGTGCCAGAGGCTCTGGACCCTGCTTTTTCTCACTTTAACCTCTGCAGCAATGCCAGCATTCATCACCTTAGTGAGACAGTACAGAGCCCCAGGGTTGAAACCAGTGTTGCCTTTTCTAGTCTAACCATGAAGAGAAGCACTGCTGTGCACAGCGGAGCATTTTCTTTGAGCTTACCTGACTTTTCAGACCTGCTGCGTACAGCATTAAGTACAAGAAAATGTATAAAAGAGAAGTCTGCCTTTACCTTATTTTTTCTCTTTCAGGTGATCTAACCTTGTCCTTGCCAGTGCTCCCTCCTCTCCCCTCTCCTCTCTCTTCCTCTGCCTCTGTTTTTTCAGATGTAAATCCTTTGAGGATTGAGATTTGCCTACAGTAAATGCTGCCCAGCAAGGAGTGCTTGACCTTAGGAAGGCTCTTGAGACATAGCTGTGAATAAGCAACACATTAACCTGAGAAAATAGCAGAGTACATCACATAGTGCTAAATTACAAAGGACCAGTGAGCCAGCTCAGACCCCAGATCCCTGATTCTCCCTCCTGCTATGGCCGTGCTTTGCACCATCCCTGCAAGCTGTCTCCAGGACAAATCTCCTGTAGACAGCCACTAAAATGTGGAGGCTGTTTTATAACCTGCTTCATGCTCAGGATGCCTTTGCTCAGCCAGCATGTCCTCTCGGGAGCCATGAGTCCTCCAAAAGCTACAATCTGCAGTAGGGATGGATGAGTTACAGGCCTAGGCTTAAACAAATTGCAGTTATTTAAATATGTATGCAAATGGCTGGAGAAGACAAAGCCTCTACACAGAGGCAGACAGTCAGAAAGTGATTATTACAGTGACATTTCCTACTCTAACAGAGCACCTCATTCAACACAACTCTTCCCCTGATTTGTTGTCATTGCTACCAGACAGTGGTGACATTGCTTTAAAGCTGCCACCTTCAAACACATGCAGCTGCTGTCTGAGGGAGATAACAGCTTGAATCACATCAGATGTGATTACAGAACCTATCTCTAACTTAGTAGCAGAGGCTACTAAGATCAGAAGGACTAGGAAATTCATAGCAAATTTGCACCAGGGTGTCCATGCAGCGTTAGAGAGCTGCCTTCAAGTAAATACATAAACAAGAGCTGGCAACCCCACTCTTCTGTAGGCAGCGGCACACCTCCTGTTTCATGTGCTGTGAAAAATGTAGACACCCTGGATTAGCAATAGCATAGTGCTATCTTAACAGCTTGTAGGGGATATTCAGCAGTGTTGATGAGAAAGAACCTGAGTATCAGAGTAACAAAAGCATAAATAATACAGCAGGTTGATCAGCCTGTGAGCAGTGGTTTCCAAAAAACCCACAAAATATAGATTATTCCATTTTTTTTCATTCAAAGATGATTCAGAAAGAGCTTGATGTGAAGGGAACCTTGTGAAACCAGAGACTTCTGGGAGACTAAGAGGAAAAACAGAGTCTTTTTTTTTTCAGGATGGATGGGGAGAAAAGCACTTGTTAGGGGCTCAAAGACTGCCCTACAAAAATGCAGGTTGTTTCTGGAATACCTTCTGCCATGTGGTGCACAACTGACACACAGGTAGGACACAGGATGGTCTCACACAGGGATCCCTCGTTCTTGAAACTGGGATCAGGGTGCAGAAAGCCTAGGTACCCAGCTGCTGGCTTAACACATACCTGTATTTCAGATCCATACACTCTGTGGAGCTCTGGGCACACCTTTAAATGTCTTCCTGACCTTCGAGGTTTCCAGTGGTCATTATGACCACCAGAGATGCATTTTGCATGTGTTGCAGAGCCATTTAGTGGCTTTACCATAGACAGCTAAAAATGCAAGGTTAGAATCACAGAACCATTGAATCATTAATGTTGGAAAAGACCTCTAAGATCATCCGGTCCAACCATCAGCCCACCCCCACCATGCACATTAATCACATCCCTCAGTGCCACATCTCCACGGTTCTTGAACACCTCCATCTCTGACGACCCCACCCCATCCCTGGGCAGTCTGTGCCAATGCCCCACCACTCTTTCTGAGAATTTTTTCCTAATGTCCAACCTGAACCTCCTTGGTTGAGTTTACAGGGAAGTGTGAGTGTTAATGCCTCTCTTCCAGCACAGTACTGAGTAAGAAACAATATAAAATCACATTTTGGTCTGTTTATTAATTAATGTATGTGTATTATGCTGGACAATTGCCAAGATTCATTTCCTTTGACACCACTTTCTCTCTCATGTGATGTATTTTGTTTTGTGCTTCACAGTGGCATGTAGTAAGCCCTAAAAGCCCCAGTGAATACAAGTTGACTGGGTGAGTGGAAGAAGATGATTACCACAAGGACTGGTTGAAGTTTAGGTTATAACTGCTGTGTAGATGACACCTGTCTATGATAAACTGTATGGAAAGTAATGAGCAAAAAATAAATATATCTGACAAATAAGATGAGCAGATCAGGTCTGTTTGTGTTTCACATAAATAAATGGCACAGTGTGGAGAGATAGAAAACTTGAAGAGATTTAATTAACTATGGGCTACTCCTTGAACAACATACTGCAGCCCTCTAGCTCTGGAAGAACATTCAGCTGGAGACCAGACTCAGTTAGAAATGCAAACTGAACTGCTTTAGGAATAGCTATGATTGATCCAAAGTGAGATTTTATCTAGTCCCGAGAGTGAGGGGAAAGGAGGCAGAAAACATATTTATGTTTCCTGCTCTACAAGGTCAATTGCTGTGTGAAAACTGGAAGGTCTGCACAGTCAGTTCCGGAGAGCCTTCCCGATAGCTCACTTCACTGAAGGATTCAGTCATGGACACAGAAGTCCAAAACTTTGGTGAACACCTTCAGCAGAGATGTAGAATTCCAGGCCGTTGAGAACCATCCATGCATTTGCAAAGCCTAGGAGAGTGTCCTCGCTCTCTGCCAGTCTTTGTACAGACACAGCACAGACTATCATGCTCTAATCATTTCCGTAATTATTAGGTATGGGTGAACATTGCTAATGCTTTCTTCTCTCAGGTAATTATCTCTTGGAACAGGCGTCTTGCTTATGCAACTAATTTTATGTTCAGTAAGAAGAGGGCTAACTTGTTTTGTGCTTAAATAAATGACAACTGCCATTCAGCATGCTAAGCACCATCTCTGGAATGTAACAGATCTGTGATTTACATCGATTTTTCTATTTCTTCCACGTTAGATGGTGGTTCTGCAAAAGATAGCTTGTAATCCATTAGTTTTCCAAATAATTCTTATAATCTGATTATTCCCACTGTGAATCACTGCGTAAAAAGTTCCCTTGCAGTTTTATACTCTGCTTACTGCCAATGAATAAGCCTTAGGAAAATATGTGAGTCTTAAAGGGAGTGAAGGAAAATGTAAAAGAAGCTGTCGCCAGCTAGTTTGGATCCAGACTTCCAACAGCTTGAAATCCAAGCATGTTTGGATTCAAGATTTTCATTTGTGCTCATCTACTGCTATGTAGGCAGCATTTCTCTATTTGAAGAAGAACAGAAGCAATTTGGACTAGAATATGCTTTCTTGGATGCTATTTTTAAACTGACCCTGAAGGAAGAGTGAGTTCTTGCTGCGCAGTTTGCAAGATGAATGCATTTGAAGCAATTCACTCATAAAAAAGCATGATGAAAGTTGGCATTGAGTGATTGTCTTCATGCTAGCTCATAAAGTCCAAAGCTCAGGTAGCTATAAATATATTATTCTAGAAGAATAAATATAAGAGATAACTAATTTGCAGAGACACCACCGCTACTCCAGTTGTGCACATGCACGCACAGACGAGAAGAACTGAAGAGAAAAATCTGAGAGACAATAACTCCCCTAGGGCAGAACTGTTCCCATGAAACTGAGCCCAAGCCACTTTGTTTGGGGCAAGCAGGGAGCAGTCAGCGGAGGGATCACGAGAGACAAAACAAATAGGGGCAGGTGCACATGGCTCAGCTCACTGCTTTGATGGATGGGCTCCAGCTGCACAAGCAGCTCCTGAGGCAGGGCAGCCCCACAGCTGGGCAGGCAACACTGGACATAAGTCCAGAAGAATGGTGCAAGGCTTACTGCTGATTGTATAGGAGGCAGGGAGGTTTTCACGTGGAAGATTTCTGCCAGGAACCAGCAGGGCCATTGCTGCTCGCCAGCTGCCAGAGCCAAGCTGCCACCAGGACACAAAACTAACATGGCACTCTCTTAAAGCCAGAAAGCCACTTACCTAAATCCAAATTCATTTTAGGATTGACTTTGCCTATTTGAGGATTTCTTTAGCCATGGCACTCTTGTCCACTGGGCTCCTTGAAGAGTTAATCATGCCAGTGGGTGATGTGCAGAAGTGTCACAGCCCACAGAGCAAGGCTAAATAGCTGGGACGCAGGATGGTCACTATCTTTCACATATGAAAGCTGTAGCATCCTCTCGCCTGCTATTATATAACAAAACCAAGATTTGATGTGCTCTGCTTTCATGCCGTCCTCACAAGGTCACTGTTCATTCTGACTCAGTGAACTTCTGGAACCAATTGATTTTTCTAAAGCGCAGTCTCAAGTAAGCAGGCTGTTTTAATTTTGTTTATTTGGGGCTTTTTTGTATTTGAGAGTTGCCTCCATTCAAGTTTCTCCTTAGTGACCTTTAAAAGCACCAGATGGTGCACAGAATGAGAGCTTTGCTTTTTCTCTACAATGCCTTCTTGGAGACATGTCATTTTTTTCTCCAGTGTCATTGCTGGTCTGAACACAGTCTGACCCTCACTGCTCACCCATATCTCCAAGACACCCCCTCATTTGCACCAAGAGCTGCCCAAGAGATCCAGCCAGCGAGCTGAACTCACTCCACTGAAGTTTTGCAGCCCTTCAGATGCAGAGATGAGGCTGAGGGTAGGATCTTGTTCTGCTTGCATGGCGGTTCCAAAACCTATCACAGAAATGGATGCTGAGAGATTAAAAGCTTTTTCTGTGCATTTCATGAATAACATTAAACGCTGTACTGTGTGTGCCACACTTAAACACAACATCACCGTCCCATCAAATAGATACACTGTACTGAATTTCAATTTTACATCACTAGGAGATATGTTGCTGAGTTCCCAGCTTATTAAGACCAAAGTGTTTGCCAAATTTCATAGAAACATAGAATCAGTGAGATTGGAAAAGACCACTAAGATCATCCAGCCTAACTCTCATCCCATCCCACCCATGCCCACTAACCATGTCCCTCAGTGCCACATCTCCACGGTTCTTGAACACTTCCAGGGACACTAACTCCACCACCTCTCTGGGCAGCCTGTTCCCAATGCCAATCTCAACCACTCTTTCTTAGAAGACACTTTTCCTAATTTTTCTGTCTGCCAAAGATTGTCAAGTTTATAATTCCTCGGAGTTTCAGCACAATATATGAAGTATATGAGGGCAGCAGACAGTCCTGTGCACCAAATGGAGTTATGTAGTCTGCCATAGATGTGGAGAGAAAACATCCTTTGCTCAAAACAAAAAAGAAGTTTTATGCAGACAGTCCAAAAATTGCCATATAAGTTAGAAGAACTTTTCTATTTGTCTAGATTTCCACAGTCAGAAACAAAGCTCTGATTCTACTCCAGAAGATTAGTTCAAAAGACAAAGAACGTCAAAATCGAAGAGAATTACTACATTTGAGATTAACGGATGGCAGAGTTCATCAACCAGACAAGGGGAAAAACACATTACTGGAGGAGTCCTTTCTTGCACCAAGGACTGGAAGAACTACAAACCTTGCAGCAATCGTCATCTCCTTTAAGTACAAATACTTCAGTGTCAAGAAATATAAACAGAATAGTTTTCAGATATAAGCCTCTCCAGAGAAGTGAAAGCTGTTAGGAGATAACTAATACTCATCTTTGAGATTATCTAACACAACAGAACAGAGAATAAATAGAATCATACAAGTTTTCAACAGGAGATTAGTTACATATAACACCTTTTAGCCTATCGTGCACATCAGCAATTTTTCTTCACAAACTCCTACTTTCATACTTTCCATTGATTATTTTCTATTTTTTACCACCTATGCCTTTGCAGATTTGTGTGAGCTGATTATTTACACACACACACATTTTTATAAAGGAAAACTTCTTATTCACCATGCACATACTGTGATGAAATAGCAAAAAGTACATCATATTCCTGAAAACAATTTCCAAACATACATGTGAATGACAAGAATGTGATTGAGTGTAGTCAGTGTGGATTTACAAAGAGGAATTGGTGCTTCACAGATATGACAGCATTCCACAATTAGATGACTAGCTTCGTGGATGTGGGGAGAGAAGTTGCTCTTATGGACTGAAAACTGATGAAGAATTTGGCTCCGAGGGCTGTGATCTGCTGTCCTGTTGGAGGTGAGTCATTAGGGGTGTACTACAAAGGATTGTCACTGGGGACAAAATTGTTTAACATTTTCATCATCGACCTGGATGATGGAAAAGGCTGTACCCTCAGTAAGTTTGCCAGTGATACAGAACTGGGAGAAATGTTTGATAACATCTGATGATCGCACTGCCATTCAGAGGGAACTCAACAGAACAGGGAAACTGGACAGCAGGAACCTCATGAAGTTCAACAGAAGGAAATAGAAAGTCCTGCTCCAGCAGAGGAACAATCCCAGCCACGAGTACATGCTGGAAAAGAGCTTGTCAGGAAAAAAAAAAAAAAAAAAAAAAAAAAAATTGGCCATGACACAGTATGTTGCAAAGAAAGACAACAACATCCTTACCTGCACAGCTGGAGGGTCAAGAGGAGTGATCTTTTTCTCTACCCAATACTGAGGAGACACAGCCGCAGTGCCGCAGTGCTGTGTCAAGCGCTGTGCTCCCTGAGAGAAGAAAGAGAAGGGCTTACTCAAGCAAGCTCAGCAAAGGGCCATGAAGATGAGTAAGGGCTTGAAGCATCTGACATATGAAGAGAGTATGAAAGAAAGTGCATTATTCAGCCAGGAAAAAAGAAGGCTCGGGTATTGTTTGTTTCTTTTTCCCCATTTGTATGTATACTTGATTGGAAGGAAGAAGGAGCAAGACTGTTTTCAGTTAAGTGGACAAGACAAGAGGCAGTGAGCACAAACTGAAATATTAGGAATGTTATTTAAACATAAGAAAATGCTTTTTCACAGGAAGGATGGTCAAACACTGGAACAGGTTGCCCACAGAGGCTCTGAAATCCTCCGTCTTGGAGATTCAAAACCCAACTGGTCACAGCCCTGAGCTTCCTTATTTGAGCAGGGAGTTGGAGTAGGTGGTCTCCAGAGGTCATTTCCAACCTTATTCAATGTGTGACGTGCATTGGTAGGTCTCTCTTGTCAAATCTCAATATATTTTAAAAATATTAATGAATTCAGCCTTATAACACTCCTGAAAGGTGATAATTATGCACACAGTAACAATGCCCATCTAAAATCTGAAGCAGAGCAAAGGAAGGTAAAAGGGCATCTGAAGTCTCCTAAACAGAACAAGTCCTGACACTCCTACATTAATAACTAGACTGAACTGGATATTAAAAAGAATTTTTTTT